>CANTFL010001483.1:0-88282 GCA_947650285.1 Hyaloperonospora brassicae
CGAAGGAGCCCGTCTTGTTGGCTCGGCCGTCAAGTCGTGGACTACTGTTTGCTTTTTATCAAAAGCGGCGACTTTATGGATTGGGCGTCGAACAGTCTCAAAGTAGCAAAGATGGTGGAGCCTTAGTGTAATCGAATATCGACCTTTCAGACAAGTCGAGGATCGATCGATCTTTCGAGCAATCGCGTCTCGATCGATGCGTATGTTATTGTACAACGAGGGGCTTCTCTAAAATGATACAAACCATCGTACCGAGCAAAAGACGATCGCGTGGCACCACGAGAGCGAATATACCATCCATGGCCACCGCCTTACCGGTACGTCAGGAGAAACCGATTGCACCCCGAAACGTAACCCATGTAACCATCACACCACAAGCCACACGAACGCCACTTGTCCCCATGACAAATCCTGACGCGACGACGCCGCGCGTGGCTACGCAAGTCGCGGTCGCAGCGGCCGGCGCTGCTTTGGCCTACTACGTGGGCGACCGCGCCAAGACTGCGAAACGCGCTGCAGCTCAACGTCGTGCCAAGGCAGTGGCCGAAGCCCTGGCGACAGTGCTGCCCACGGACGTGGCGCACCATAAACTAACGTCGGTGGTCGTGCGCGTACCGGCTACAACCGCCAACATGGGCCCTGGCTTCGACACGATCGGAATGGCTCTGGATATATGGACGGAGATCTCGGTCGAAGTTGCAGCGCCGCTGGCGGGTGACGCGTCGAACTTGCGCCGCGTGACGCTCACGAACGAGGGCGAAGGCGCCAGCGAGTTGCCCAGAGACGAGACAAATCTCGTGATTGTGGGACTGAAAGCTGCTTTCCGGGCCGCAGGTGAAGAGATGCCGCGCCATGTCAAAGTCCACTGCAAGAACCGCATCCCTTTTGCCCGTGGGCTGGGCAGCAGCTCGGCTGGCATTGTGGGCGGCATCATTGCTGGACTCGCGTTAGCTGGCATGCGCTTGCCAGTGCAAGGGCGGGAAGAGCTGCTGCAAATTGTAAGTCGATGCGAGTGGCGTAGAGTGCAAATGATCATTGTAACGCTCATTGACTCGTGCATCGGGTGCTATGTTTGATGACTTTGCTGTAGGCATCAGAGATTGAGGGACACCCGGACAATGTCGCTCCTGCGATCTATGGCGGTCTGCAGCTCGGTATCTTTGCTGACAACCGCTGGTACTCCTCGCGTGTGCAGATCCCAGACGGGCTGCAGTGTGTCGTGTTTATTCCCGACACGACGGGTCCCACGAGCGTGGCACGTGCTATTTTACCGCCGAATGTGTCGCGCCAGGACGCCGTGTTCAACATTGGTCGCACGGCCATTTTCGTGAATGCGTTCCGATCCGGCAACCTCGATGAGCTGCGTTTCGCCACGCAAGACATGCTGCACCAGCCGCAGCGTGGTGCCGCGCAGTATCCGCATCTCGAGCCGCTCATTAACGCTGCACTCGGAGCTGGCGCGCACGGCTGCTTCCTCAGTGGTGCTGGCCCTACCGTCCTGGCCATAACCAGCGGCCGTGCTGGTGACATTTTCACGCAGCAGCTGGCTGAGCGTCAGGAGAATAAGGTCGCGAACGCCATGCGGGAGGCTGCTGCTGCCATGGGCGTCTCCGGGTGTGTGTTCATCACGAACCCGGACCATCGTGGCGCCTTTATTGTTCGTGCGGAGCCGCGCTTCTCGAACCACTCCGTCGCGCGCTACGAAGGTGACATCGCCGACTTGTAAGGAAACATCACAGCTCAAGATACTTTGGTATGGTAAATTGCGTTTGGCAGTTGCTGACGAATGAGGAAAGTCGCTCTCGACTGCATGTATCAGTTGGCTCAATGGCACCATTCTCATTAATTCGTTAGCGGTAAAATAGGGGTGTTTCGAGTCGAGGTCTGATGAGGTACGGCAGATCATGAAACTCTCCTTCGAACGTTGAGCGGCCGGAGCTTCTGTGACTTCTTGCGGTTCGTGACGATCAAAGCTGTCATCATACAATTAGCGTGAACAGCCTCGTTGCCGCCAGCCATGACGCCCTGTTGTCCATGAGAGACTGACAAAAGCGATGCTCCATGAGGGAAGGCACTTCCCGTTGCGTCAGCCACGGCTTTCAGGTCACCCTGCATCACACGGTCATAGCTCATGCCAACGCTCAGAAAACACCCTATGACATCGTCGAGGTCCATTGTCGGGATCGACATCCGAACAGCATCACGTAATCCACGGCGAGCTTTGGAAGCTATGCCGTGTGGCGAGAGAGACATCATATGCAGCCGCTCACCAAGACACACCTCGGCACCCATGTGCAGAGATAGATCCCGCGCAGACGTCTCTGGTTGCAAAATTTGGTAGCGTGAACTGCTCCTTTTGAAGCCGCGGGGTACGGCGCCGCGTCGCTCACGTGCAACCGGATAGTAAGCTGGAAGCAGACTCGACTCCAAATTAAACTTTTCCGGTCGCTGTGTCATCTCCGTCAACATGCCGTGCGTTGCCTCGTTAATGGCTTCCAGTGCGGGTTTGTGGTCGAGTGCAAACAGTTCGCGGCCACTTGCTTTCGTCACGACAAATGTCTTCTCTGTAGCATCGTAGCACGTGAATAACGCGTGCGCGACTTCTACACTAGGGCAGCAAATTGCAAAACACACGCCATGTTTTGTCACGCATCCTGTACTGCCCCCTTCCGAGCACACCTGGGTAGCATGTTCACGGCTATTGGCAGCATGTCGGGACGAGCTACCGCCCACTACAGAGTAGGAGCAGTCGACGATTTCATTCACAGCCCGCGTTATCTGCTCTTCTTCTCCGTCCCGTTGGTCAGTCACCAAATCGGACGTATCTTCGCCTCCCAGCACGGCCCATACGAAATCCGGGCTATCCTCAGGTTCCATTGCCAGCATAGCCATGCCATCTATCAAGCATCTCCTTGCAGCGTCGCGTGGGCTCTCGCGGCTCAAATCGGCATTCAAAATTGCATACGACCCTTCCGGATCGTAGATACCCCATAAACCCACGGTTCCATGAGTCTCTGAGCGTTGGTGCTGTCGGTGCCATGAGTTGCCATTTGTGTTGCTTCCCTGACCCAAGCCCATCGCTGGCGAGGAAGCGCCTACATACACACCACCACTGGATGTACCGCCCATGAAAAGGGTATCTGGAGCGGCACGTGCGAGTGCTTCATACACCGCGGCACCATTATGGTGATGCGAATACGACACCAACATGAAATGGGGATTCTGATCACCCAAAGCAGCCACAAGCTTTGCAAACGCTGATGTAGCGGCTGCAAAAACATCAGGATCGGTTGATATGGTGCTTGCAACTTGCACGTCACATTTGTTGACACTGGCCGTTTGACGCACGTTCGAGCGACTCCCAGCGAGCTGAAGATTGCTCAATACCGACGAAAAACGAGAGGAAGCCCCTGCTGGTGATCGACTGGGTTCGCCATTCGGCGTGAGGTAGCTTCTTGCCTGCAACGAACAACTCGTGCATAGTCGAGCGTGGGCCTCAGGCTGAGCACCAGGCTGTAGTGTCCATTTTCGGCTACATTGTCCACAAACAGCTTCACCACAGGACCGACAGTGATGCTTGGACTTTACGATGGAGAACGAGCAAATACAAATCGCGCACTTATTGCTGCGTGCAGGTTTCCACTCACTCTTTGACAGCACGGCAATGGGCCGAAAGAGCGTGTTGAACAGCAGCTCGCGAATGCCAATGAGCCGATCGGTGAAATTCTGGATGATTTTTGCCCCCACCGAGGCCGCAAATTGCTTCTGAAAGTCAATCACCATCATGCAAGTCACTTTATATGTGCCTGAAGCATCATCCGAGGGTGAAACCACGTAGACGCCTTTATTAATCACAGCACGCTTGCACTTAGCAACACTCGAAGGAATGACCACGTCTTCTCCTGCAAGTCGAATCGCCAGCTCGTCGCCTTTAAATGACTCCACCGACCGGATGTAGCCGTATCCGCGCTTTTTGCCGTCGGGCATCGTTTCGATGTTCGCGTACTCGACAAAAAAGAAATCCACGGGCTTCACAAATCGCCCGGCGAAACGACTCGCATGCCACTTGACTTGTAAATGCGGAAACACTTCACTCGCTTCGTCACCCACGCTAGACGTGTCATCGTGACTATCACTTGCAGTCGTAGTGGCCGAGGCACCGGACGGAAACTGCAGGGTCTGTCCAGAATTGGTCGTGGACGACGGCGCGCGTTCCGGGAGCTCCACGCGCTTAATGACTGCAGCGTGCAGCAGTCCTGGAAAGACCTGCGACTCAATGTCAAAGTAGTTCCTCGAGTTGCTGGGCGTCAAGTATTCCATGATCGTGCCGAGATGCGCCTTGACTTCGCACGACACGCGAAAATACAGCTTCGTGGACGCGTCTTCGTCTGACGGGAGCGTCGCTGGGCGATAGACGTGCACGTCTTGTGTGCGCTTGGCCAATTTCCACGACATTCTGCCGCACAAGTTGGCGGTATCAATAGCTTCGTGGGCCTTCTCCTCCAGTCTCACGGCGATGGTCGCCGCGTCTTTGTGCACCGACGTGGACACAGGCGACGAGCTTGCTGGGCTGGGCGCCGACGGGTCGACCGACGGGTCGAGGCCGCTCGTGTCGACCTTTTGCGACCGCGCGCTGTCCGTGAGCTCGTCCACGTGGAGTCTTCCCTTCTGCCCCCTGTCCTGCCGCCTGGCACCGTCGCTCGTCACGTCGACCTTCTTGTCCTGGCTCTTGGGATCGGGCTGCGACTCGCTCTCTCGGCTCATTCCTTGCGCGTGCGGGTAACTGCCCAGTGAAAACGTCATGTCGAACGAGCTCGGGCGCATGGGCTCGACAGTGTCCACGCCGTCGTGATCCACGCCGTCCAGTCGGAAGCGGTCCATGTTGATGCAGCTCTCCTCTGCAGCCAGACGAGCAGCCAGTCAATGAATCAATCAGTCAATCAATCGGTGAGTCGGTCGGTTGAGTGGGTGTGTGTGTGTGTGGCTACGCGAGACGGCACAGCAAATGCCCACGAGCGGAAAGGGGAGCGGAAAGTGGAGATACCGGAACCGGCCGGTCGCGGGGTCTGCCGCGCTACGAAAGGGATAATGGCGAGTGTGGAAAGTCAGTCAGGTGTATCGTCAGGGTCAAGTGTTCACTTGATTAAAGTAAAGCGCGCCCATCAGCGCACGTTCCGACCCTTAGCAACCTTGTCGTCCAATCGCTGCCCCTTACGTTGCAGCGTGGCACCACGCACCGACACATCGATCGACAGCTCGAGCGAGCGATCGATGGGTATTTCGACGGCCCTCGTAGTACTACGAGTCGTCGGGTCGCGTGTGGTCATTACGAGACAGTTTATGCTGCAATGGAGCTACATGGACCGAAACGGCGTCGGCATGAGCACGTTGTGGCCACCAACTCGCCGGTGACGTTACCACTGGTGTTACTGCAACTTGTTGCGCAGTCGGCACGTTGTACGTGAGTCAGCCGTTTCTATGCTGCTGCCAAGTAACAATGTGGTGCCAACGACGAGTGCGATGGCGATCGTGCTACGAGCGAATAAAATCCGGGCCCTTTACGACCGACTATCGAGACGCGTCGATCCATCGCAGCTTACATGGCCGCGACAGTGGTGCACGAGTCTTTCGCAAGCTTACCAACTAGATGTTTTGCTTCGGTGGATTAACTCGCGGCGGAATGCTGTTGATAGAGTCGGCTCATCGTGCTGAGAAACGACGCTCTGAGTCACATTACCACCGAGGCGGTGACTGACTGCCAGCCCCAAGCGAGCCAGTTCGAATTTTCTCAATGTAGGACTAGTTGAAATGGTCGTTCCACGCGCGAGGTCCGCCCAAATTGGCCAGGGGGAAACGGCCGTCGTCTGACCCCTTTCGCACATTTCACTCTGTCGCTAGCGGGCGTCCATGTGGAAGCTCAGCTCTACCAAGTCAAGTCAATCGCTCCTACAACGCTCGTTTCTAAAAGCGGTCAGCAACAAACCCACTCACGCAAACTATCACCAGCTTAAAACGCTCTTTTGGTTTGCCGGCCATGCCCTGAGATAAAAAAAGACCGGCCTTTTCGGCTGCATCAAACTGACGGTTTGCAAATTTCTGTTTGTAAATTTGCTCGTGAAATTGTAAATCTCAAGTCACATATTCGGATCAAAAGCCACAGCAAGTTGTCGCATTTATTCCGCTGAACACGAAGATACTGAGATAAAGTTGCGGAAGAGATAGCCGCTTTTCGTAAGCAACAAAACAAATTAGGGCTTACAGATGAAGCGTCAGTTGCCAACGTAATCGGTGTACATTCCAAACGCAACACTCATTACTCGCTCATTCGCATCCATTTCGAATAGAAACACTATCATTCGTTTATCGGGGGGATTGATTACAGCTATAATTACTTACAATTGACCGTGTCTCGCGTTTATCGGCTAATTTAAGTAGATCAAACGACCACAGAGATCAATTTATACCAAGGACTTGTTTTTCGCAATGTCCATCGAAGTCAGGTTATGCGAGGAACAGTCACTGATGAACACTCGACGGCATATGATTTTTTGCGATTGATGGCGGCTTCAGTGTGTTCAACTACGAGCACAAAAATAGGGTGCAAGCACAAAATCCGTGTAAGTTGCATAAATATCGTCAAAATTACAATAGGATATAGAATTATCTTTCCTTTTACTTATATAAATAAACTTGCACTGCTGGAGGAGAGGAATACGTCAATCTACACTATGACAGTGCAGGCGTCGATGATGGTCAAAGAATTGACCGCATGCTAGCCTTGAACCTCTGCCACACGATAACCAGAGAAGACACTATTCGTGCAGTTACAGAAACTGTTGTCTAACACTACCAGACCAGCTATTTGAAGAAAAAATCAGGAGCACCGCCTAATTATAATTCTGCTGAAGGTCTTAAATACATGTTCAAGAGATGCAATGTAGGGGATACATTTTGCACCAGGTAATTGCTATTGTGCGAAAATACACCACGATAGAAGAAAGCTACTACACTGCACTTACATTATAGACAAAGAAGAAACGGACCACTACGTAAGACAATAAAAAATGCGATACAAGCCATACAAATGTATGTACAGAATATTAAAGTATAATAGAATATAGGGATTATACAAATTGAAATTAAAAAATGCTTCATTTAATCACTAAAAATAAAAAAAGTGACCCAGATAATCGGAAACAAAATCCCACGTCCTAGTACACTTCAATTGACTCAAGCGCAGCACACCGATACAATTTCTGATTCTGTTTATGATGGTTCTCAACGCACTTTCTATGAGCACAATGCAACCTACTCTAATCCCTCACACTAGGTGCGGGTAATTTAGAGTGCAAGTTGCTTAAATACTATCGTTATTATAAACCGTGTCATTCGTCCTAAATGCAGCTCGGTAGAAGCAGCACCACGCTCGTCTTTTTCTAGCAGCACCACACTCGTCTTTTTCTAGCAACACACACACGACCACGTACACTGTCCGTCATTGAGCCAGCACGCATGGTTGCGGGCTTTAGTGCACGCGAACCCATCCACTGCAAAGACTGCATCTCGTGCCTTTACCCCTGTCACACGCGACTGCGTCGTCATCTGCGGCTTCTCCGGCTGCTGCGTCTAAGACTCGAGCTCCGACTGCGACTCGGAGTGTGACTTCGACTCAAACTCCTCCGGCGTCGGAACGGACTCGGTGAGCGTCGACGTCGCCCACTGAGGAACGGCAACGGGCCACGTCGAATCATAAACTTCTGGAGCGCGGAAATGCGATCCCACAAGTAGAACAACATTCATAGCAATCTCAGCAACTACAACAAAAGCAGCAGCAGAAGCAGCATAGTCAGCAACTACAACAGCAACAGCAGCAGCAGCAGCAGCAACAGCAGTAGCAGCATCAACAATAACAACTGAATCAACAATAACAAAACTAATAGCACCAATATCAACAGCGTCAGCACCGAGTTAATGTGATACGGCCGCGACCGATGATATGAAGATGTGTTTATGTCTTCATATCTCGTGTCTGCGCCTGCAACTGTTGGCTGCAAGCGATGCATGCCCGCGGCAGAACCCTCTCAGCGGCTTCCCAAACAGGGCGGGGATGGTCACAGCCGTACAATGGGAAATGATTAAGGAAGTATGATTTTATGTGTGCCACATTAACTTGAGCATACTAGGAGGTGACGCATTTTTATTGTCGAAAGTAAATGAGATATTTTTTCCCTTACAATATATACAAAGATAATCAACAAAAAAATTATACAACAAGATCGAATAATACAAAAATATACCAAGCCTGTTTTTGATAGTCAAAATGATACACCCTCTTTGTTTTACACTGGAAGGCTTTTAACGAAGTCTATTCAGTTCAGGGATGTAGTCACCTACGTCACGATGGCGTTATTCCGTGTGTCCATCAACTATACATTTCATTTCTGTGTATTTTTAGCGAGGAAACCCTGTTTTGAAAAAGAAAACTCTGATCAGCATGCAATATCTACTAGCGATGACGTAGAATTTAACCAGGCGGCTACGCTTGGACAGGTCCTACTATTGTGACCGCATTGTTTACACATTTCACATCGTATGGGATGGCGCTAATCCATTTCCTCAGTTGATAGTTGAGATGGCACCCGCTCCTTTTTTACGCGCCCTCTCTTTTACGAAATGGATGTGGCGATGCAAACACATCTTTTCAGAGCATCTTTAACACGAGCGGCAACATCTGATCTTCTGATCTCTCATAAAATGCTGCTTCAAAAGTCTTTGATTTCCACGAATCATGAAAATATGCAATCATTTCGGGCAGAATTTCAGTGTGCCGAAGCGCAAGTAGAGCATGAACAAAATGAGAGCCAACATCATTAGAGTACCGGCACGAGTATCGAACAACCTTGTCACAATATCGAGCTTCAAACTTCACCAGATTAACCCCCATTCCCTACCGGATCGTGAAAACGAAGTATGAGGTAGATCTTACATAAATATTACCCCATGCCGCAGCGGCCAGTTTTTTCGTGTCCACCTTGCGAGATCCATATGGCGTAAGTACTCCCCACCTTTTACTTTGCTTAAGTTTTCAGCCCACTAACTCGCCATGCAACGCTCAATCTTCATTAATCAGTTGATAATGGGAAGCCTTAAACACTCTTGAACGCCTGTTTAAATCTTCCACGTTATTTTGTGTCATAGTGTTGTATCGTGGATATGGGGAGTGAGCTGTCGACCATTTTTCAGAGCCAGAAATCATGAAGCCGCGCTAACGCACTTACATCCAAGCTGGCGATGTCCGCTTCCGCCTAATAGTACGCAACCTTTGTCCCTGAGCGATCCAATATCCACGCCATATTCTTCGACTTTTTCCACTTGCATTTCTTGTTAAAAATTCTCCTTCAGATACCGAAAGCAAGAAAGTGAGGCACGTCTGGTACAGTTGCCTACACCGCATTCATACGTTCCATTGTCTCTATCCGATATCATGAATGCTGAGGTTGGTTGGAGGTGGGAGAGTAAAGATTTTAAAAAGCAAGTCCAATGCTATTCATTCTCCACCTAGACAAATAATGACTCCGACAATTTAAAATTCGTTGTTACCCTTGCGAAAGCAATCCACCAGGAGGCCCCCACCAATGCAAGCTTTCAGGAACGTGCCATTCACGTCAACTCCACGCTCGCTGAATGGCCTATGAGCTTGCATCCATTCTCGGAAAATGACACACAATCGCATAAACTCAGCATCCACGGTTCCGAGCTTCGTTTCTTGACCTCGATCATTCAGTAATCATGTAGGATAGAATGAGGTTGTATAGCTCAATAGCACTGTCGAATAACTCAAGCTTTAATCTTTCGATCGCATGAACACAGTTCATATAGATGGTGAAAATCCCTTCAGTCTTCAGCTTCATTTGGATCATCACGGGTGTCACTTTCCTCTTAAGGGTCATGGTCATATCTCGATCTGCAGGGCTTACAGCAATTTGCTTCGCAGTTGCATATCAACGAATGGCTTTGGATGATTCCAAAACTAGGCAGGATTGCAAAACAAAATTAGTTGGAGGACCATATGTTCATGTAAAAGGAAAACTGTACCACAAACGAACATTCATCTTGGGTGCACCCAGCTTTGTAATGTCGTTTATCACTTGAGACAACACGATACGGCCGGTTCCACTGTCGGTTGTATTCAATTACAGCTTGAGTGATGTCGCTTTTGTCACTGTAAAACCTTTTTTCGAAGAAGCTGCTAGTTTGCTGCGTCTCGTCGTCTCTTTCCATCTGATGTGCGCAAAATCACAAGTGCTGATGTGTAGCCAATAAGAGGGAGAAGATGTGGTACATCAATAGTTTCCCACGCGGCAGTATAGGCTATATTGACAAAAATGACTGTGGCTATGTTATCCAAAAAGTAGGTATGATTTTACGTACAGTAAACAGGCTTAGCATATTTTTGTATTTTTCGATCTTGTGATATATATTTTTTATTTGTTGATTATTTTGGGATATATCTATATAATCCCTAAAAATAAGAAACAGCGATGTAAAAAAAACGACGGACTTTTCACAAGTTTAAATCGTTCGTACATAAGTATCAGTATTTTGTATAATTTTTGTAGGACAAGTGTCGCCCATCGCTATATATAAAGAGCATTCCGGTCAATTTAGTAGTGCTGGATCAGTTTTTGCGTCCGTTAATCACGTCGACAAACGCCACGGATAGAGATAAACTCTAGAGCATTTTCCACAAATTACATGAACTATAAGACGAGAATATCATTACGTACTTTAACCGTACGTCAATCGACTGTCAACAGTGTAGAATAACGACGTGTCAGTAGGTTTCGCCACATGTTCACGGTAGATCAATTGGACTAGTCTGCCACGCTTGCGGCCACTATTTCATCCATGGCAGATCAAACTTTCGTCTACCTTCGGAGAACATTTCTGTACTATCCAGATCAACAGTAGCATCAATTCCGAACATCAGCAGTTGCTTTTTACTGTCATTTCTCTCCGTGAGCTTTGTGTAGTTTGTTGAAGCATGTAATTCACACAGCGAGTCCGGCGCATCTATGTGACAACCTGAACAGCACCAAAATCGATCATTTAGCTCTCCACTAACGTTTCTCACTCGATGTTGCCTGTCTATATTTCATCTCATAATATTCGATTCGCACAATAAATATCATATTTCTATTGCTACGCATCTTGTTGGCGCTTTATTATCGAATAGAAACTACGCGATACTACCAGGGCAGCATCTACATAAAACTACGATATTAAAGCAGAAAATGTGTCAAAACGAGTTAGCAATAATGTGGCCCTGCAAAATCGATGATCATCACTTTCAAAGTAAGCTTGACGCGTCAAGAAACCTTCTCCTTCTCGTTAAAATATTCGTCGATGTAACATATTATAATGGAGCAGCTGAAGAATACGTCACGAGATATAAAAAGTTGAGTTAGCTTATATGAGTACTCCTAGCTCTATGTACATTAGGGTGCATAGTGTACGTAGTCAACGCTTTTCATCTCATAGTCGACTATTTTATATGCTCATCGTGGGTATATTGGGGCTATAGCTCCAAGACCTTAGTGCAACGACTCCTTACCTAGAGTGTGACGGGTCACTGTGCGCTGTGCTGACACAGTACAAGCTACCTACCATGACCGCAGTGTAGGCAGGTGTCTCGATATCTCATGTACATTTGATGTGGAAAAGTAGGTGAGTCTACAAACGATGTTTTCATTGTGGGCACGCCTATGTAGGCCACACCGTTTAGCCACCACCATAAATGGATCTTAGTATCGCGCGAATTGATCTGTAGGGCCTGAATGAGGTAGAAATATATTTAGCTCTTTATTGTACTAATCAGGCGTATTATAATACGATAAGTAACTATCGCCCTCTTTCAACTAGAACATACTTTTTTAATATGAGCCCAAGTAACAACATACATGCCTTACCCAGCACACTGTCCGCCCCAGTAAAAGAGGTCAACGAAGCGCCACCAAGCTCGACGTTTTCGGGCTAAGATGGATCGACAATCATTCCGGCACCGGAGTACGGGGTAAACTGCAAGAACGCATGGGCTTGATATAAACTCAGAAGAAAAACCCAACAGCTACGTACCAACTAGCCAGAGACGAAGCAGCACACCCTATCAGCACCTTCTGGCACTTCAAAGTCCTCGATGGAGATGAATAGAGCTAAAGGCATGACGATTGAAGACTTAATGTATGAATAAACCTTTTTGAAGCGTTTGGACTCGAAGCGCGACTCCGCCAAATTAGCCCCGAGAACAGCCTCTCAATTTGCTGCGGAAAAACATCTTCATAATCACGCCTACAATGAGACGCGATCAAACACTTTTCAATCATGGTAAGAAGCCTCTTGATCAAGCGCATGGGATCTAAAAACAATTTCAAGCTATCGAGCAAGCGAATCTCGAAGGAGAGTGTAACGGGGTGAGATTGTTAAATAAAATCGATTCGAAAGTATCAATTTTTGAATATCATCTATATCGATAATATTCAATCAACATCACTCGAGAAGAGGTGATGTTGGCGGAATTTTACCCTCGAGATTAACATTCTTGGGTGCTTTACTTCTTGATTGATGTAAACGGTACATCAACAAAATTAATTACCAATCGCTGCTGGTCGCGCGGAATTGGTGGTGATCAAGAACTTCACATAAAAGATTGGAGATCAAGACCGAAGATGATTTACAAAGAAACTTAACTATAATAAATACAGTTCTAAATTTTCCCTTTAACAGAGATTTCTGTTAGTGAGTGATGTTGCGGCGACATGTGCAGGATGTATATTGCATATTAGGACTAGTTGTATAGTTCTTTGGCAGGGTTATGATGTGGGATGTAAGCGATGTCGACGGAGCAACAGATTGGCTCAGTCGTTTGGGAAGGGAGATTTTTATCGGGGGTGTGCGGGTTCGAGTCCCGCTGTGTGCAAGTTAATTGTGACTGACACTCACGACCTGGTGTTTGGGGTTCACCAGAATTGCAATTCACCCGCAGTTACGTCCCCCACAACCACGCAATCGTTTTCATTCTGCATATAACGAAGCAGAGTTTTTACCAAAGGTATAATACGAGACGTAATTACCCAGTGATAGGTAAAACAAAAAGCGGTGGAGACAGGACACGAAATCGGTGGCTGAGAGTCACCGGCTTCTACCAGCCATTCGTTTTTGGAGATAAGGACAACATAAATACAACTCACTTTTCAGTTTTCATCCCCGGCCGTAAGCCATCTTCATCCTAGTGACCGCTCCATAGCCTAGTTATATTTTAACACTTTCGAGTTCTGTTTACTTCGCTGCGCTTCCATACGCCACGTTTACGTGACGTCGGGAGCACGCATCCATGTGTTCAGTCAACACAAGGTCTTACCAGTCATCTATTATGGTCGTGCCCCGTTACAGAGAGTCTCCGATAAGAACGACAAATCGGGCCAAACTAGCGCAAGCTCAGGCTAAACAACATTTTAGATTGAGGCACTACGTCAATCGCAACAAGCGGCTGGTATGCCTCAGACGCACTTGTCAGTAAACATGCAGGCCGGGATAAAAAAACAGCACTGCTGAACGTGTAAACATAAATATTTATTCAACGTCGGCAAGTAGCGAATTTCGATAAGTTGCTGAATATCAAGATAGATTGTCCCATTGTGAACTCCACGAGAATAGGCTTGCCGAGCACGCCATACTATAGGTGAAGAGCGAGGAAATAATCCAGCAAAGCCGTTAGCATAGGCAAGGTATTCAAGCTCAGGGGCTCAAATTTTACCAAGAAGAGGCTAGTACTACCACGACCACAAAATAGATTTTAAGCACTGACCAATAAAAGATGCCGCGAACGCTACCCAAAAGCGCATCTTGTTTTAGTAGAACAGTCACTAATAATGTGATCAGGTCAAGTACCGACACGTAGAGAAGGTCTCTAGGAGGTCCCACTATAGTGGTCGAAGCCCTATGTAGAGGAACTAAAAGTACGTGACATAGTACTAATGTAATTATCCGCTTAAACTCATTCAAATCAGTCCAGATCTGGTCTAAGAGCAGCCGAGTACTTCCACAACTTACGGGGCGATTAGTACGCCACAACTTAACTCTAGGGTATCAAATGCATATATGACGTACGATACGCTGCACACATCTATTAAATGTGAACGGTGTCGTTGTTAAAGCTATGGAGGTCTCCAGAAAAAGCTGGACCGACCTTTTGTTATGTAATAGCAATGTGGCGTGCACAGGGCTTTATCTTCCTGGATTTTGTAAAAAAAAATCTACGTCTGAAAGCAATAAAGACTTTGTTTGCTCGATGAAAACACAAAAGCTATAGATACTCATCAGGGCAGCAACTTTGCTGACTGGAAACAATAGAACGCACAATTTTTCACTGCGTCCTCAACATGGGACAAGCTGGAGGCACATCTACAAACGAGAACGTACGCACGTGATCCTTATGCGTGAAAAATGTCTATATTGCGCCATTTTGCCGAATGGGAAACAGGACACGAAAAGGGGTATTAATGTACACTTTGTACTATCTAGCATCAATGAACAAATCGGCCAAATTTGAATTTCGAACTCCAACGTTAGCTGTCACCTAATAGCCTACAAACGACAACGAAATGTCACACAATCCTGATCACGCGTCGAGGAAACATACTGGCCCATTAAATTGCACTTATCTCACTTTAATACGGAAAAGGGATTAATCCTTGTCAAAGTGATAGGTAGACCGATGACAGTAACCCTAATGAATGCATTTATAGACTCGAAACAGATGCACCCGACATTCATATTGCAATTTAGTCGTTTTAAACGAGAACGATCGCGCGTAGATGGTCGACGTGCACTATAGAAAAGCAATAGAGTTTATATATTGTTGATAAATTCTTTGCTGTTGGTTTCGTACAAGCTTTATAGAAACGCAGCTTCATGAGCATAGTGATGGCGAATATCGCCAGTATTGATAAATTTAATGACTAAAAGGCCGGTAGATGATCTCTAATAAACCTTCATCATTGCTCTGAACATCCTGCGTATCACAACATGGAGCTCTTGGCCAAGGGCCCCGACTCCGGCATATCTCTAACGAGCACACAATAAAATAATTTTTGTCCGTCTGCTAAAGGAATACAAACATTCTCTAGCCCATCAACGACAATGGTACAAAGAGCTCTTGCTGACCGAATGAAAGTTATAACATGCAGCGACATTAATAGGCCCGTATCGCTTCGAGATCACAAAAGTAAGCGCAATGTATTAGACTTCATCAACCACACGAGCATTTATTGTCGCGTCATTCTGGCGGCATCCAAAGACATATATGATACTATGAATCAGCAATTTTATGTGCTTCAAAAACGATTTACCTGCTGAGTGCACGTGCTTACCACGGACAATAGAACCGAGTATGATAAGGTTCATTTTCTTTAAAGAAAATAAAAATCATACGTTAAGATAAGCTAAAAACGAAGAGGAAATGGGCTAGGCGGAATGCATTCATCTGACTACAATAACAGGTTTAGATGAATGCTCTTGTCGAGCCTGGATTTGATACAATACTAAGGTCGGTCTATTTAATATGCTGTCTACAAACATAACTTAATACCTACAAAAGTTTTGCTTCGGCGCAAACCGTGATTAAATTAAATGCGTCAAATCTCCTCGATACGGTCAATTTTATATCGCAATTTGCCGTTTATTGGAGACCTTGGTAAGAAATCTCGAACGAAGCGGTATGATTGACATCGACGTTGACAAAATATCAAATTTGAGGTATAATTAGTTGCACTTACCCAATATCCAGAAGAGACTTGCTACGTGACATGTGCGAAGCGTGAAGAGATGCTGCCCCCAAACGCAAATTAGAAAAGACAGGCATCATTTCGAAATGGATCTGATGATAATTTTGAAAATCTTGCAAATGAAAGAGGTACAATGCAAGTGTTTGCAGTTTGAAGCCAAAAGCGCTTGACATTAATATACAAGCAGGCCTTCTACCGCACCTGTGCACGCGCCAATTTTTTGAAAAGAAGAATGGTACTGCTTGCAACACCGGCTGGGAGCATAAAAGTCTGTCATCGTATCGAAGAGCGACATTGCAGGGGATACGGGAGACGCACGTAGAATATTTATAACGAAATTCAACATACTATCGAAGATTCTAGCGCAAATTTTGGGTACTTTCTAGACTCTAGGTCGTTGGACAAAAAACTTTAAAGTCCGGGTGCGAATTCCAAAAGAAAATCATATTGCAAAGAGTTTGCGTTACTTGATGCAAAGTAGACAGGGAAGGATATTCGAATGAATGCAGCAATGTCTAGTCTGCACAGAAAATAGACGCTTACGAGAAGTTCGCCGCTGAAGGGTCAGTGGAATGATACGAGGAGCGCCTAGTATCATGCGCCAGCGAAAATTTACTCGGCCGAGAATACGCGTGGGTATTTTTGCCGCCGCCATGGGCATGTTGATCGCCAATTGAAATCTTTACCCTCGCCATGATAAGGGGTGTCTGAGAGCAAATCGACGACGTCACTTTCAAGAAGTAGAGACGGACGTCGGAGATGGATAAAACATACAGAAGAGCTTCTTCCGATTGATTGTATATAATACAAAAGCATAATAGGCACTTGGCTTACGAAATTTATAGCGAATTTTTTTACACTTCAATTTAAGCCTAAAAAATTATTTTTTGACGGAAGTACGCTAGCACGAACACCTACAGAACTTTCATACGAGTCTAGATTTCACTAAAATTATCACTGCTTCTTGCGGATTCTACAAAAATACTTAGGGACAATCAAAACCAATTTGTGTCCATGTGGTTGATCCTACGGTCTTCACCACAAAAACAAGTCTCCTTCGATTTTTTTACTCTCTAATCGAGAGACTCGATAGCAAAGACGTCGGGCCTGTCATGATAATTCTCGGAATGAATATTGAGTACAGCCTTTATTGTGGATACGCATATTCCAAAAGGATCAATTATTAAAAATTCTCGTTAGCAGTACAGTCGAGTTTTGTGATCGATGGTCGATCACAAAACTCGAGTTGTAGGTGCTCTAATATGTCAATAGTACTTGGCGTATCTTCCGCGGACGTCATTCACCAAGTGTCACCAACTAGAAAAAATTAATACGACGCGTGCTATGGCACCTAGCCGTTCCGCTACTTGTTTAACTCCAGATGCAATCACATACCTTTGATGATCACACTTAACGTGTGAAGACCGTGATTAAAGATGACTACGCTATCGATTTTTAAACTTGCGAGTCGGTCAGCTGAATCATGACCAAGGTCCATGACATCGTGGTGGCCTAAGGGACTCAGACACCAGGAGCCGTTTCCCGCTCTTTGGCTGATCCCGAGATCTTATTTTTGCAGCAGCCTAGAAGTTAAAACAGATTTCGGTAGCTCACTAATTAAGCGAGTAGAAAGGTCTTTCCAGTGCAGCCACAGATGACTATGGCCATTGATTAATTAGGCCGCCATCAATCAAGTGGCAAATGTGCGTAGCAGTATGCATGCGAGCACTTTGAGTCAATGTCAAGCTATGCTATAGATGATATAGGAAACATTGAAACTAAGCTCTTCCGGCGCAACATGTGAAGAACCCCCAAGACGTTATCTATTCGACATAGCTGCGCCTTCCTGCCTTTGCGACGGTATAAAAAGTAGTTTGGTGCGGGAAAAGGTGTCTTTCTCAAACGATGTGTAGTATTTTGGAAATTGTGAACACGCCTATGCATCCATCATCCAAAATTCACCACTTAATCTATGTCAGTATAAGCGCATGGCTTGATATGCAGGAAATATGCGTTATCACTACACGTAGCTACTTCTGTACTTAATAGACACGTCGTATCAAGACAAGGTTTTCACACGTTTCAGTCAACTCGTCACACACTCAGTCGAACACACGAACCAGTCAAAAAGAATTGTTATATGAAAAAAATCATGATTCAATGATCTTTAGTTGTCCATATTTAGTATTGTTATGACTATGTTCAACAATACATAAATTAAAAAGCTATGGTTTACCACCCATTGCACTTACACGGGAGTGACTGAAATTAAAGGCAGTTTATCGAATAGCCTACATCGATAAATGAAAAGAACTACTATAATAAAAGCATATGAAGGTCGGTTTTTGTAAAACGTTTACTCAAAAAGACACATTTGGAGGGCAGAAAAAGATTGAAATATTATTCTGGCTAATTTATTAAAATATATAAGAAATACGCAAGCCTAATCTGTCATATAAGTGTATATGTAGCGGGGAACTGGTCGCTATGTACTGACTTCATTGCGCAGCTATCTCGCACTGTCACAGTGTGAGATATTGCCCTAATAAGTAACGTACATGGTACGTGTGAGGAAGACATAAGCCCGGGCGGCTATGCTTATATGTAAAAAAGTAAAAAAAAACTTTATATATATATAATTGATTAAGTTCTAGAATATGTCTTGTATTTTTATCCCTGTAGTATCTGTATTAATATAGCAACGTCAATGGTGACGTCTACTCACCACTCATTGCGCGATTTTGGTAGCGATTGGCGGGTTGATATAATGACCTATATAAATTTAATGAGTTGAACCTTGGGTCACCACAGCAATAGCACTGAGCTCAGTGACACTGTAAGCCAATAACAGATATAAAATTCGTTACCATCATTTTTGTTATGACTGATAATATCGTGTAACATGCCCACCTTGCTCATCACCCCACCCTTTACTTGATTTATACACGTGTAACCATCTAAAGTTTTTGTCTTCCCCCGTTGAATAGCTTTGGCGGATAGCAATTGCTGGTTCAGATCCACTCTTTGTGACCTTGCATTGTATATTAAACAGTCCCATGTGACGCGCAGCTAAAGCCGCAAATCAGTCAACTGCTCGAGCTAACGCGGCAGGAATTCTTCGTCTGCTGATATGTCTTTACCTGCATCACATGATGCTGCAGGCGCACGCGGTACTGCACCACGTGCAGATGGTGGATCAGTCTGAGAGCTCACCTACTCTGGAGACTCGGATGGTCAATTCGACTCGTAAAAGGTTGCTACCCCACCCGGATCACCCGTGACGGCTATCGCCGAGCCTTCACCGGCTCTGACTGACAAATTACTCATGAACTGCGTCAAATTCGTTTTGGCTCAACTGATTATCCGGGCTATTTTTTGGGTACGATCGCTTCTGCTCACTCGCATCCGCTTTATTACTACGATGGCGCGGTCCATCGCGGTTTAAAAGTTTGTGTACCACATCCACTGTTGGAAACGCGTCCTAAGGCTTCTGTTGTCTAGCGAGTTTCTGATGACAAGCCGTGGATTTTTCTGAACGGTTGATCAACAGCTTTTACGGTGAGACAAACACATCCCATCATATACCTTTATTTTTTTCCCACAAGGCTTGAAGACCTTGACAGCAGCGCAAGAAATATTCTCGCTGAAACATGTTTTTACCTCTATGCTTTGTGTAAGCGTCAATGGTACAGTGGTAAGTACAAGCGTGACAAGTAATCACTGTTACAATCTTGGAATGCGTTCATCTATAATGTCCAAAAATTTGGCGCGAAGCATGGCTTCAAAAAAGATTACACGGCACGTGTCAGGTTGACATTGGAACTTCGATCTATGTACGATACAAGTTACATGGGTTGTATCGTGAGACATGTATTCCTTGCCTTACGTGGGGTGACACATGTGTGTGTTGTATTAGAAACTCGCAGCGTGTCCAAAATAAAATTGTATTTTCTTTGTTTGCCTTGGTGAAAGGCTTATGTCTCGACAGAGATGCGCGACGCGATTGCTAATTTGGAATTCGTCCAAGGCGCAAATGCCGCGTGGTTTCCGATAGACCTCGGACTCATCGGCTGTGTCTGGTCTCTTTGCTTAATAAACTTACAACATCAGTCATCTGCTCAGCACGAGGCTCTCCGCTGTCACCCTAGATTAGATACCCCTCCAGCAAACGAAGTAGCTCGTTTGCTGTCGCTCATCTCACTGTGGCTCTGATTAAGCTTCACGTGAAAGCGTTGACCACCGTGAGAGTCCACTAGCAATTGAGGTGGAGGCAGAACTACCAGGTCCGACTGACTTGTAGGACCTGCAAGAGACGACCTATCAATACCGCGTTCTCTGCTAGTTGCAAGAGTACGCTTCTTACGAGGGCAAGCATCGCCTCATTTTATCGGCGGCTGTGCAGTGCCATCGTGCCAATCGGGTGGATAACCAAGCGAAGTTTTCTTTCGCTAAACTTGAAAGCGAACGGGCTTGTTGTCAATTGTTCAATCCGGAATCAGCGCTAGACCGCGTTCGTGAAGAGCTAACTCAATACTTTAATTCGTGAATACAATAATTAGATGGGGTTTGTTGAGCGTGGTGGATGTCTTCGTTCATAAAAGAGGACACGTACTGATTTTACGGGCTGAGCCGCCCAACATACACAAAGAATATTTTTGCATCCTACGAGGCAACAGGATCGTGTATTCCTTGCCTGGACGATGCAATGCAATACACAAAACGGACCAATGTATTTTGGCAACGTTATAAATGCCGACATGAGTGACCGAGTGTCTAGGTAATATCACCTTAGACACTTGTACATGGTCGCTACCCGTAAATGAAAGCGCTTTTGCTCTTCTAATCTCATCAGCTCTCCGGTTCTGTCTGTCTACCAGGTTAGCGGTGAACTCTTGCACGAAACAGAACCTCCGATTCTCGGGTCAATAGAAATTCCTCTGCTGACTCTATTTTATTTGTATCAGTGCGCTCAGTGCTCACTGCTAAGAAATCTGACCCCCCCCCTTAAGCGAGGGTGCCATCAAATTAGCTGGTACCCTCATTGGTGATGCTGAATGTACCATAATCGTCATTATCAGCAGCGTCAGTTGTAGCGGAGACGCTACATCTATAGATGGTGTGTTCTTCGATATCGACCTGGTTGACATCGGCATCGTACGGGACGATGTTAGTGTCGACACGTTATGAGTAAGAGCCAGAATTGATTTTGCTTAATCAAATACCTCCCCCTCTTCAAGAAGAGTCAAACTCTGAAAGAGCTGAAATGTGTGAATAGCGTAACTGATTCATAAAGAATGAGGTATGCGTTGTGGACGCATGCCCCGAGTTGTTAACAGCGAACTATACAAATGGCAAGAAGTCACTTCAACTCGTAAACGAGTGAGAGTATCCTGGCAGTATTTGTTCTAGAATACGATTGGCGCGTTGCGTCTGAACGTGAGTCTACGGATGGTCGTATGTTGACATCCACAATCTCGTTCCGAGTTATTGGAACAAGGACTACCAGAACTCCTCCATGAACCGAGATTATCTGTTAAAGATGACTTTCGGGGTGAATTGTGGATTCAAAAGACCGTGTCGATGAAGACACGCGCACGAATCTATTCCGTGATGGACTAGGAGACTACATCAAGATGTACCATCTTACAGAACTGGTCAACGAATACATTATAACCATTATTCTTGCAATAGTCTTCGAAAAAACCAAGGACGAAGCCCATAGGAACGGACTCCTAGCACTTTGACGGAGCAGGTATAGGTTGTAAAGGTGCAAGAGATGAATTACTTGGCTTCACCCGTTGGCACATCTTGCAATAACGTACGTACTTGAGCACAAAATGATACTGGCGGGTCCATTAAAAGTCACGACTTACTGTAAGTTGAGCCTTTTCTATACCACAAGGTTTATCTGTATGCGCATCGCGGGACCCCTACATGATGAGCCAGTGCGAATCGGTTTGAGCAGAAATGACGACACGAGGTGTGCCGCCGGTAGCGTTTGTATAATACAGCAACCCGTTGAGATTTGTGTACGATACGATGAAGAACGATACAATTCCGGTCAATCTACAAAGAAATTATGAAATAAAACCACGAGGTGATCTATTAAACGCATTAGATCCATATCACCTGCGAAGGCCTTTTTCATTTCTTCAAGAATTATGTGCTATGGAATCTTTACGGCAAGTTATGCAGCAATAGGGTTATCCGCACTATTGGTAACCGCAGCCGAATCGAAATCGGGTCGTCGTGAAAGCACATCCCCGACAATATTAAGCCGCCCTAGCTTGTATTCTACAGAGAAGTTATACTTCACGAAAAAAGAATAGATACATCGCCAATATTTGCGAGAGGCTAGGACTTGTATGGCCGTGCCTGGAGACGCATGGTCCTTATACACAGCATATGATATATATTCGAGTAAATTGACACAAAAATAGCTAGTGCATATTCATGGCAAATATATCCTTTTCATGCACTGGGTTATCACGCATAGCTACTTTCATATAACGCGATTAGTAGCAGAGGACGGCCTTTTTGCCGTCTGTAATAAATTGCATTAACGCGCAGCCTATTTCAAAAATTGCTGGCGTCACAGACCACATGGAATGGCATGATTGTCGTGGTCTCAAGATGGGTGTAAGGGCTTGAGCTATATTGACTCCAATGTATAGACGTTAGTTGCAGAATATTCTATCCATCAGACTTGTCGAAGACGGCTCTATTACCGTATACATAAGCAGGATTTACTATATGCACACCATATGACTGTGCTGGTTGTTGCGCCTATAGAGAATTTTGCTTTAATCATTATTGTGGCTCGTACTATCTTTAATGAGACGCAAGACCTTTCGCAAAGTTAAAGTCGGATTTCTTCATCGGTCAAGAACGAATTGACAGCGGAAACGGCATGAGAAATTCGTCCTGTACCCTCGTAATTTTGTTATATTTAGTAAGATCTTTAAGTGACCAATTTTATCACAAATCAATTTAACCAAAACATATAGAGACGGATGATAAGCAATATGGATCGACATTAACGGTTTCCACAAGTGATCGCCACAAAATAGCACTGGAAGCGATAAATTTGACCATTTTAAGCAAAATAAATACGTTGTTTTTTCCAGAAGGACAATATAGTTCAAAAAATACACACCAAGTGAGCTAAAACCGATCGTGTATTTTTATAAATTAGTTGAACTATTCTATATCGAAGCATTCTATATTGCACAATATGTAGAGCACTATTTACGCCATCTTGCAATGACATGGATAAAGCTTGCGATAAAAAATGATAATATGATGACTTTTTCTACCTGTATTTATCGGTTTTGGGGTTTTAACGGTACCGGTCTCCTTTTATAATTTTCATGACAACCAAGCGTGATATAGTCGAATCCCCTATTAATTATAATTTAATGCGTACAAGTATGGCGGGAGATAGCGAGCTGGCGATTATTGTCTTGACCTGTCACCTTTCACGGTATCCAGAATTGCAATTTGTCGGAAATGAGTAATTTAACCCTTTAAAAAACCTATGATAAGCACTGTAAGATTCGACAGTACATTTATACTTGCATAATTACGCACGACGTACATGTATGCAGACGAACCATGGCTGTTAAATCGATGATAGCGGATTAAAAGACTTAGATTGGTGTTTTGAACTGCGATTGATGTTGCTACATACGCTATTAAACGGTTTTTGACGCTTAGTGAGTTGGTATAGCTTATTTTACTCGTGTACGGCTTACACCGATGACTGTACCGCGATCCAAAACGATCATTACATCATGCATTACACTAACTATTCCGGCATATATTAAAATGTTTTCTCATTCCCTTTACGAGCTTGTCACCAAATCGATCTCTGACATAAAAAATGTGAATAGATCTTTCGTAGCAATTTCATTTTTATCATGGACTGCACATAGTCTTTCTCATTGCAATTAGCATTTGCAATCGAAAATCAAGTCGCAATTTGGCAAGATAGGTTAATTATGTTTTGCGAGCTTGTCACATTAGTTTATTTTACTCGATGGAACCCTAACATTTCCGCATTACATATATTTTTATTGTTGTGCCAATAATAGACATAAATAAGACTCTACGCTGACGCATAAATTAGTTTTTGACACGTATTATTATTAATATTGGGATTATTATGTATTGACACAAGAAGTTCTATATAATATCGCAAAAACTTTTCCTCATATCACCGAAGCGTTTACTTTAGTATCTTATTTCGTGGAGATCTCCGAGCATCTCAGTCATAATATTATAAATTATATTGAGCCGAGGACCCACTATGACTATTTTGTTTTTCACCCAAAATATCAACGTCATACTCCAAATTGTTTTGACCTTCTATCCACACCGGTCACCTGGCGCTTGAAGCCCCTTCACTTTATCATATCAGCAAAATAATGATACTGAAAACATATCCGATGTTTGTTTGGAATGCCCTCGGTGGTTTCTAGATTTATCATAAACCCATCGACAATCGAAGACAATACAGCGATCAAGTGTCTGTATGTCGGAGATCAGCATGTTACATATATGTAGCATGCTCTCAACTAATTTGAGAAGTATGCCTCAAACGTATGTGGTATTGAATGTTAAAAGGTGTAATTGACCGTTTTATAATGAGTCTAAACCCATCATGTCTGTCCATCACTGGTAATGCACACTTTCATCAATATTTACCCATATTATCATGTAATTCATCTGTGTTACAACCTCGCTTAGAATTAAGTCATTGGAATATAGGTATGCTATTAGCGCAAGTTATCATAATTATAATAAAAACTCTTATTCCACAATTATCTACATTTGTCTTACATCCCGTATACCCACATCGATATAATAGACTGATGTAGCGTTATATCTACCGCAACAACGTATTATCGAACCTTAAACTACAATTGTACTTATCCTTATTCAACCAATTTACTCGAATCAGTTTTGGCTACGATATCAATTGATTGTATAGTGATTGAGGTGTATTACGTGACTGAGTGAAAAAATCGTAAATCTTGAATATCTTGGGTCATAATATGATTCTTAAGTACATATCACCATGCAAACCATTCGATACTTATTTAAATCTATTTTACTTGCAAAATGCCTTGCAAAGACCTTAATTAAACTCCGTTTTGACTTTATGGAGTCGTTGTCGTGTCCCGGTAGGCTCTCCACATTTTACAAAACTTATTTAAACAATAGTTTGAGCACCCTACGTGCTCATATGCGTTGCTCACTCAACCAGACCAACAAAAGTATTGACGTCATCCGTCGACCGTTTGCGGCTTTCCTTGCTCGTTAAAAATACATATTGCTTTGCTGTAGACGTCGATTCTAAAAAGACCTACCAATAAGCAGTGCATCTGATCTTCTATACATAATAAGGAATGTGATATCTTGTATCCTTCAGCGTGGGCGTGGCGCCTTGCACAAAGATTAAATGTGCCTGAAATCTGTAAAATGCTTTACTTAGTTACTCCTTTCGTCTTGAACACGCTCATCGTGCTGAATTGATGCTTTAATAATTGAATAGCTTTTACGAGAGCATCAACATTCTTGAAAAGTCTCATTCAAGGAGTCATTTCTTCCATTATTGATAATTATTATTTTATAATGATTATTCTTCATACAGTATTCATTCTCCTCGTCTTTTAACAAAGATGTATTATTCGTCGGGTGTTATCACGGTTTGTACAAAAACAATTGCATAATGAGTGACAAACAAACAAATTATTTTTTTGCGACTACCCATGATCCTGAAAGTATTGTCACACTTAAAGAAAAAGGGTATAGGCGGATAGAAATATACATCTCCAATTATGGTCGATAAGTAAAAAACGCATTTACCGATAAGTGATTGCTAAGAGGGTCATTAACAAGGTATAATTTTGATTGTCAACATGACCCTATAGTTTTTATTCATAACGATACTCATCTTGCCGTCTGCTCACTTTATCATTTAATTCGACAGACCCGTGAATACAACTGCTCCAACTAAACGGATCATATACCCGCCAAATTATTGTAATCGAATCCTAAAAAGCAAAAAGCTGTAATAAATTTCGAAAGCGGTCATTAAAGACAAAAACGTTAGGCATTTATGTTATTGTGTATTATAATGCAAGATATATTTTGCTCAATTGTTATATTGAGGATATAAAGTAGCTTGTATAAGCCGTCATGAAGAACGGAAAGAAGGTCATTAAATATCTAAAATTCCTCACAATACTTACCCGTTTGGTTGCGCAACTTAACAAGTTGTGACCAGTCAACGTCTTAACTGAATATTTAATGACATGAAGCACGAAATCAATGTCCAATGACTCGTGCTGCATCACGCTTAAACAATGCGCACAGTAATGAAGTGGTTTTCTACAGAAGTTTCGATGTTTTTCTTTACCATTGACACAGACAGTCCAGACTGACGGCGAATATATTCAATATCGTTCATAAACAGTTTTCTCTCTTTTCTTGTATGCTCATTACGAATTCCTCTTTCAGTTAAAGTCGCTTCGGTATTAAGCTTAACAGTTTAATCGCAGATAGCTTAATATCTCTAAACTGCAAGATCGCAGACATTCCTGTGGGCCTAGTTTTGTAATTATCGGTGACGTGCCTTGCAATGCCTCAAAAGTGCTCACTTTACTTTTCCAAGTAGCCGTTGTTCACGCATCATACGTGATGCGAACTTGTCGAGCTAATAGTTTGATCTCCTTCCGCTATTTGGGCATGATGTCATCTCTTGCAATATTGGCCTTAAAATCAAAATAATTCTCTTTTACAAAGCCGACATGCCTTGATTCTAAGGAGCCTATCCTTTTGTCCGAAGAATATTTGGCGCACGCTGATTTTAAGGTAATAACAAAAGTTATTCCAAACATATACAGAAACTCAAATTTCATTAAACAATGTATAGTATGAATAATGCTGCCACTTCTCGTATATACGATGCTGCTCTCTTTATATTGCTTAATCACACCACATACAAAAATTATATTAATGATGTAGATCACGGAATAATACACAGGATCTCAATCGGCATGCGGTATATCCGGTGAGGTAGTGAGGTGGAGTGGTGATCGCTCGTTTCTCGAGAAGTTTTCGACTATCCTCTGGCGCCCGGACGCCCGACCAACGAAGGGGGTACTCCGATTTTGTGCTTTGTGTTCTCTTGCTCACCTTGTTTATCCATAGGTGGGGCGGGTTGCGCTCTTGTTAATAGATTTGAGATAAGGCTAAATTTGACCGTTCTAGGGATAGACCTTGTTCGGGTGGAAATTTGTCACCCGGTCAAAAGCAGGGGCGAATCGAAAGAGAACTCTTCACTCGATCGCGTGTATACCGCAGTGTTACCTCTCCCAATGAAGCGTGTATCTCTTTTGCGCTCATGCCTCGAAATTACATCGCCCGTACAACAGGTTTCTTGAAATAGGCTTGTAGCGAAAGAGGCGAGAAATGGACAACGTCTACGCCAAAAGCCAAGCCAGTGCCAGGCCTGTACCCGTGCGAGCCGAGCCAACCGCGGCTGGAAGAGCAAAAGAAGGCCAAACCGAGGTGGTCAGCATATCCGCTAGCATGGTGGAGACTGTAGGTTGTTCTCACATGACGAAGCGCAGCGATATAGTAGATGCAATAGCAGTCAGTCAATAGCAGTCGGCGAACACAGGAAAGAATGGATTGGCCAATGTGGGATTCGAACCCACGCCCTTTCGGACCAGTGCCTTAAACTGGCGCCTTAGACCGCTCGGCCAATTGACCAACGGTGCTAACCACAACCCTACCACCACACCAAATCACACACAATAACGCATCGCAAGAATGTTACACCCATGCGACATGCATACACAAACAGACTGCTACTGCTGCTATGCCCTGTCCACTGATCAGCTACAAAATAGCTTATCTGCGTCACCCGCTTTCATTACACAACCTTCGAGAGACTTCGTGGCGCCAACAGTACCGGCGGGGTGTACGGATCGCTTTTCCATGCGACATTTAGCATACCATCGACTTGATAGACATAACGCGCTCCTATGTAGACGACTGCGCAAGCATAGCGTGGTTGCATCCGTCTCCGTGCTTTTCTCTCCAATGTTAGTACTGAGCCTCAGTACAGCCGCAGTGTTACCTCTCGCAATGAAGCATGTATCTCTTTTGCGCTCATGCCTCGAAATTACATCGCCCGTACAACAGGTTTCTTGAAATAGGCTTGTAGCGAAAGAGGCGAGAAATGGACAACGTCTACGCCAAAAGTCAAGCCAGTGCCAGGCCTGTACCCGTGCGAGCCAAGCCAACCGCGGCTGGAGGCGCAAAAGAAGGCCAAACCGAGGTGGTCAGCATATCCGCTAGCATGGTGGAGACTGTAGGTTGTTCTCACATGACGAAGCGCAGCGATATAGTAGATGCAATAGCAGTCGGTCAATAGCAGTCGGCGAAGACAGGAAAGAATGGATTGGCCAATGTGGGATTCGAACCCACGCCCTTTCGGACCAGTGCCTTAAACTGGCGCCTTAGACCGCTCGGCCAATTGACCAACGGTGCTAACCACAACCCTACCACCACACCAAATCACACACAATAACGCATCGCAAGAATGTTACACCCATGCGACATGCATACACAAACAGACTGCTACTGCTGCTATCCCCTGCCCACTGATCAGCTACAAAATAGCTTATCTGCGTCGCCCGCTTTCATTACACAAGCTTCCAGAGACTTCGTGGCGCCAACAGTACCGGCGGGGTGTACGGATCGCTTTTCCATGCGACATTTAGCATACCATCGACTTGATAGACATAACGCGCTCCTATGTAGACGACTGCGCAAGCATAGCGTGGTTGCATCCGTCTCCGTGCTTTTCTCTCCAATGATAGTACTGAGCCTCAGTACAGCCGCAGTGTTACCTCTCGCAATGAAGCATGTATCTCTTTTGCGCTCATGCCTCGAAATTACATCGCCCGTACAACAGGTTTCTTGAAATAGGCTTGTAGCGAAAGAGGCGAGAAATGGACAACGTCTACGCCAAAAGCCAAGCCAGTGCCAGGCCTGTACCCGTGCGAGCCGAGCCAACCGCGGCTGGAGGCGCAAAAGAAGGCCAAGCCGAGGTGGTCAGCATATCCGCTAGCATGGTGGAGGCTGTAGGTTGTTCTCACATGACGAAGCGCAGCGATATAGTAGATGCAATAGCAGTCGGTCAATAGCAGTCGGCGAAGACAGGAAAGAATGGATTGGCCAATGTGGGATTCGAACCCACGCCCTTTCGGACCAGTGCCTTAAACTGGCGCCTTAGACCGCTCGGCCAATTGACCAACGGTGCTAACCACAACCCTACCACCACACCAAATCACACACAATAACGCATCGCAAGAATGTTACACCCATGCGACATGCATACACAAACAGACTGCTACTGCTGCTATCCCCTGCCCACTGATCAGCTACAAAATAGCTTATCTGCGTCGCCCGCTTTCATTACACAAGCTTCGAGAGACTTCGTGGCGCCAACAGTACCGGCGCAGTGTACGGATCGCTTTTCCATGCGACATTTAGCATACCATCGACTTGATAGACATAACGCGCTCCTATGTAGACGACTGCGCAAGCATAGCGTGGTTGCATCCGTCTCCGTGCTTTTCTCTCCAATGATAGTACTGAGCCTCAGTACAGCCGCAGTGTTACCTCTCGCAATGAAGCATGTATCTCTTTTGCGCTCATGCCTCGAAATTACATCGCCCGTACAACAGGTTTCTTGAAATAGGCTTGTAGCGAAAGAGGCGAGAAATGGACAACGTCTACGCCAAAAGCCAAGCCAGTGCCAGGCCTGTACCCGTGCGAGCCGAGCCAACCGCGGCTGGAAGAGCAAAAGAAGGCCAAACCGAGGTGGTCAGCATATCCGCTAGCATGGTGGAGGCTGTAGGTTGTTCTCACATGACAAAGCACAGCGATATAGTAGATGCAATAGCAGTCGGTCAATAGCAGTCGGCGAAGACAGGAAAGAATGGATTGGCCAATGTGGGATTCGAACCCACGCCCTTTCGGACCAGTGCCTTAAACTGGCGCCTTAGACCGCTCGGCCAATTGACCAACGGTGCTAACCACAACCCTACCACCACACCAAATCACACACAATAACGCATCGCAAGAATGTTACACCCATGCGACATGCATACACAAACAGACTGCTACTGCTGCTATCCCCTGCCCACTGATCAGCTACAAAATAGCTTATCTGCGTCACCCGCTTTCATTACACAAGCTTCGAGAGACTTCGTGGCGCCAACAGTACCGGCGGGGTGTACGGATCGCTTTTCCATGCGACATTTAGCATACCATCGACTTGATAGACATAACGCGCTCCTATGTAGACGACTGCGCAAGCATAGCGTGGTTGCATCCGTCTCCGTGCTTTTATCTCCAATGTTAGTACTGAGCCTCAGTACAGCCGCAGTGTTACCTCTCGCAATGAAGCATGTATCTCTTTTGCGCTCATGCCTCGAAATTACATCGCCCGTACAACAGGTTTCTTGAAATAGGCTTGTAGCGAAAGAGGCGAGAAATGGACAACGTCTACGCCAAAAGCCAAGCCAGTGCCAGGCCTGTACCCGTGCGAGCCGAGCCAACCGCGGCTGGAAGAGCAAAAGAAGGCCAAACCGAGGTGGTCAGCATATCCGCTAGCATGGTGGAGGCTGTAGGTTGTTCTCACATGACAAAGCACAGCGATATAGTAGATGCAATAGCAGTCGGTCAATAGCAGTCGGCGAACACAGGAAAGAATGGATTGGCCAATGTGGGATTCGAACCCACGCCCTTTCGGACCAGTGCCTTAAACTGGCGCCTTAGACCGCTCGGCCAATTGACCAACGGTGCTAACCACAACCCTACCACCACACCAAATCACACACAATAACGCATCGCAAGAATGTTACACCCATGCGACATGCATACACAAACAGACTGCTACTGCTGCTATCCCCTGCCCACTGATCAGCTACAAAATAGCTTATCTGCGTCGCCCGCTTTCATTACACAAGCTTCGAGAGACTTCGTGGCGCCAACAGTACCGGCGGGGTGTACGGATCGCTTTTCCATGCGACATTTAGCATACCATCGACTTGATAGACATAACGCGCTCCTATGTAGACGACTGCGCAAGCATAGCGTGGTTGCATCCGTCTCCGTGCTTTTATCTCCAATGTTAGTACTGAGCCTCAGTACAGCCGCAGTGTTACCTCTCGCAATGAAGCATGTATCTCTTTTGCGCTCATGCCTCGAAATTACATCGCCCGTACAACAGGTTTCTTGAAATAGGCTTGTAGCGAAAGAGGTGAGCAATGGACAACGTCTACGCCAAAAGTCAAGCCAGTGCCAGGCCTGTACCCGTGGAGTGGAGCCGAGCCAACCGCGGCTGGAAGAGCAAAAGAAGGCCAAACCGAGGTGGTCAGCATATCCGCTAGCATGGTGGAGGCTGTAGGTTGTTCTCACATGACAAAGCACAGCGATATAGTAGATGCAATAGCAGTCGGTCAATAGCAGTCGGCGAACACAGGAAAGAATGGATTGGCCAATGTGGGATTCGAACCCACGCCCTTTCGGACCAGTGCCTTAAACTGGCGCCTTAGACCGCTCGGCCAATTGACCAACGGTGCTAACCACAACCCTACCACCACACCAAATCACACACAATAACGCATCGCAAGAATGTTACACCCATGCGACATGCATACACAAACAGACTGCTACTGCTGCTATCCCCTGCCCACTGATCAGCTACAAAATAGCTTATCTGCGTCACCCGCTTTCATTACACAAGCTTCGAGAGACTTCGTGGCGCCAACAGTACCGGCGCAGTGTACGGATCGCTTTTCCATGCGACATTTAGCATACCATCGACTTGATAGACATAACGCGCTCCTATGTAGACGACTGCGCAAGCATAGCGTGGTTGCATCCGTCTCCGTGCTTTTATCTCCAATGTTAGTACTGAGCCTCAGTACAGCCGCAGTGTTACCTCTCGCAATGAAGCATGTATCTCTTTTGCGCTCATGCCTCGAAATTACATCGCCCGTACAACAGGTTTCTTGAAATAGGCTTGTAGCGAAAGAGGTGAGCAATGGACAACGTCTACGCCAAAAGTCAAGCCAGTGCCAGGCCTGTACCCGTGCGAGGCGTCCGAGCCAACCGCGGCTGGAAGAGCAAAAGAAGGCCAAACCGAGGTGGTCAGCATATCCGCTAGCATGGTGGAGACTGTAGGTTGTTCTCACATGACAAAGCACAGCGATATAGTAGATGCAATAGCAGTCGGTCAATAGCAGTCGGCGAACACAGGAAAGAATGGATTGGCCAATGTGGGATTCGAACCCACGCCCTTTCGGACCAGTGCCTTAAACTGGCGCCTTAGACCGCTCGGCCAATTGACCAACGGTGCTAACCACAACCCTACCACCACACCAAATCACACACAATAACGCATCGCAAGAATGTTACACCCATGCGACATGCATACACAAACAGACTGCTACTGCTGCTATCCCCTGCCAACTGATCAGCTACAAAATAGCTTATCTGCTTCACCCGCTTTCATTACACAAGCTTCGAGAGACTTCGTGGCGCCAACAGTACCGGCGCAGTGTACGGATCGCTTTTCCATGCGACATTTAGCATACCATCGACTTGATAGACATAACGCGCTCCTATGTAGACGACTGCGCAAGCATAGCGTGGTTGCATCCGTCTCCGTGCTTTTATCTCCAATGTTAGTACTGAGCCTCAGTACAGCCGCAGTGTTACCTCTCGCAATGAAGCATGTATCTCTTTTGCGCTCATGCCTCGAAATTACATCGCCCGTACAACAGGTTTCTTGAAATAGGCTTGTAGCGAAAGAGGTGAGCAATGGACAACGTCTACGCCAAAAGCCAAGCCAGTGCCAGGCCTGTACCCGTGCGAGTGCGACCGAGCCAACCGCGGCTGGAAGAGCAAAAGAAGGCCAAACCGAGGTGGTCAGCATATCCGCTAGCATGGTGGAGGCTGTAGGTTGTTCTCACATGACAAAGCACAGCGATATAGTAGATGCAATAGCAGTCGGTCAATAGCAGTCGGCGAACACAGGAAAGAATGGATTGGCCAATGTGGGATTCGAACCCACGCCCTTTCGGACCAGTGCCTTAAACTGGCGCCTTAGACCGCTCGGCCAATTGACCAACGGTGCTAACCACAACCCTACCACCACACCAAATCACACACAATAACGCATCGCAAGAATGTTACACCCATGCGACATGCATACACAAACAGACTGCTACTGCTGCTATCCCCTGGCCCACTGATCAGCTACAAAATAGCTTATCTGCTTCACCCGCTTTCATTACACAAGCTTCGAGAGACTTCGTGGCGCCAACAGTACCGGCGCAGTGTACGGATCGCTTTTCCATGCGACATTTAGCATACCATCGACTTGATAGACATAACGCGCTCCTATGTAGACGACTGCGCAAGCATAGCGTGGTTGCATCCGTCTCCGTGCTTTTCTCTCCAATGATAGTACTGAGCCTCAGTACAGCCGCAGTGTTACCTCTCGCAATGAAGCATGTATCTCTTTTGCGCTCATGCCTCGAAATTACATCGCCCGTACAACAGGTTTCTTGAAATAGGCTTGTAGCGAAAGAGGTGAGCAATGGACAACGTCTACGCCAAAAGCCAAGCCACTGCCAGGCCTGTACCCGTGCGAGTGCGATCCGAGCCAACCGCGGCTGGAAGAGCAAAAGGAGGCCAAACCGAGGTGGTCAGCATATCCGCTAGCATGGTGGAGGCTGTAGGTTGTTCTCACATGACAAAGCACAGCGATATAGTAGATGCAATAGCAGTCGGTCAATAGCAGTCGGCGAGCACAGGAAAGAATGGATTGGCCAATGTGGGATTCGAACCCACGCCCTTTCGGACCAGTGCCTTAAACTGGCGCCTTAGACCGCTCGGCCAATTGACCAACGGTGCTAACCACAACCCTACCACCACACCAAATCACACACAATAACGCATCGCAAGAATGTTACACCCATGCGACATGCATACACAAACAGACTGCTACTGCTGCTATCCCCTGCCCACTGATCAGCTACAAAATAGCTTATCTGCGTCACCCGCTTTCATTACACAAGCTTCGAGAGACTTCGTGGCGCCAACAGTACCGGCGGAGTGTACGGATCGCTTTTCCATGCGACATTTAGCATACCATCGACTTGATAGACATAACGCGCTCCTATGTAGACGACTGCGCAAGCATAGCGTGGTTGCATCCGTCTCCGTGCTTTTCTCTCCAATGATAGTACTGAGCCTCAGTACAGCCGCAGTGTTACCTCTCGCAATGAAGCATGTATCTCTTTTGCGCTCATGCCTCGAAATTACATCGCCCGTACAACAGGTTTCTTGAAATAGGCTTGTAGCGAAAGAGGTGAGCAATGGACAACGTCTACGCCAAAAGCCAAGCCACTGCCAGGCCTGTACCCGTGCGAGTGCGAGCCGAGCCAACCGCGGCTGGAAGAGCAAAAGGAGGCCGAACCGAGGTGGTCAGCATATCCACTAGCATGGTGGAGGCTGTAGGTTGTTCTCACATGACAAAGCACAGCGATATAGTAGATGCAATAGCAGTCGGTCAATAGCAGTCGGCGAGCACAGGAAAGAATGGATTGGCCAATGTGGGATTCGAACCCACGCCCTTTCGGACCAGTGCCTTAAACTGGCGCCTTAGACCGCTCGGCCAATTGACCAACGGTGCTAACCACAACCCTACCACCACACCAAATCACACACAATAACGCATCGCAAGAATGTTACACCCATGCGACATGCATACACAAACAGACTGCTACTGCTGCTATCCCCTGCCCACTGATCAGCTACAAAATAGCTTATCTGCGTCACCCGCTTTCATTACACAAGCTTCGAGAGACTTCGTGGCGCCAACAGTACCGGCGCAGTGTACGGATCGCTTTTCCATGCGACATTTAGCATACCATCGACTTGATAGACATAACGCGCTCCTATGTAGACGACTGCGCAAGCATAGCGTGGTTGCATCCGTCTCCGTGCTTTTCTCTCCAATGTTAGTACTGAGCCTCAGTACAGCCGCAGTGTTACCTCTCGCAATGAAGCATGTATCTCTTTTGCGCTCATGCCTCGAAATTACATCGCCCGTACAACAGGTTTCTTGAAATAGGCTTGTAGCGAAAGAGGCGAGCAATGGACAACGTCTACGCCAAAAGCCAAGCCAGTGCCAGGCCTGTACCCGTGGGTGGAGCCGAGCCAACCGCGGCTGGAAGAGCAAAAGAAGGCCAAACCGAGGTGGTCAGCATATCCGCTAGCATGGTGGAGGCTGTAGGTTGTTCTCACATGACAAAGCACAGCGATATAGTAGATGCAATAGCAGTCGGTCAATAGCAGTCGGCGAACACAGGAAAGAATGGATTGGCCAATGTGGGATTCGAACCCACGCCCTTTCGGACCAGTGCCTTAAACTGGCGCCTTAGACCGCTCGGCCAATTGACCAACGGTGCTAACCACAACCCTACCACCACACCAAATCACACACAATAACGCATCGCAAGAATGTTACACCCATGCGACATGCATACACAAACAGACTGCTACTGCTGCTATCCCCTGCCCACTGATCAGCTACAAAATAGCTTATCTGCGTCACCCGCTTTCATTACACAAGCTTCGAGAGACTTCGTGGCGCCAACAGTACCGGCGCAGTGTACGGATCGCTTTTCCATGCGACATTTAGCATACCATCGACTTGATAGACATAACGCGCTCCTATGTAGACGACTGCGCAAGCATAGCGTGGTTGCATCCGTCTCCGTGCTTTTATCTCCAATGTTAGTACTGAGCCTCAGTACAGCCGCAGTGTTACCTCTCGCAATGAAGCATGTATCTCTTTTGCGCTCATGCCTCGAAATTACATCGCCCGTACAACAGGTTTCTTGAAATAGGCTTGTAGCGAAAGAGGCGAGCAATGGACAACGTCTACGCCAAAAGCCAAGCCAGTGCCAGGCCTGTACCCGTGCGAGGGCCGAGCCAACCGCGGCTGGAAGAGCAAAAGAAGGCCAAACCGAGGTGGTCAGCATATCCGCTAGCATGGTGGAGGCTGTAGGTTGTTCTCACATGACAAAGCACAGCGATATAGTAGATGCAATAGCAGTCGGTCAATAGCAGTCGGCGAAGACAGGAAAGAATGGATTGGCCAATGTGGGATTCGAACCCACGCCCTTTCGGACCAGTGCCTTAAACTGGCGCCTTAGACCGCTCGGCCAATTGACCAACGGTGCTAACCACAACCCTACCACCACACCAAATCACACACAATAACGCATCGCAAGAATGTTACACCCATGCGACATGCATACACAAACAGACTGCTACTGCTGCTATCCCCTGCCCACTGATCAGCTACAAAATAGCTTATCTGCGTCGCCCGCTTTCATTACACAAGCTTCGAGAGACTTCGTGGCGCCAACAGTACCGGCGCAGTGTACGGATCGCTTTTCCATGCGACATTTAGCATACCATCGACTTGATAGACATAACGCGCTCCTATGTAGACGACTGCGCAAGCATAGCGTGGTTGCATCCGTCTCCGTGCTTTTATCTCCAATGTTAGTACTGAGCCTCAGTACAGCCGCAGTGTTACCTCTCGCAATGAAGCATGTATCTCTTTTGCGCTCATGCCTCGAAATTACATCGCCCGTACAACAGGTTTCTTGAAATAGGCTTGTAGCGAAAGAGGCGAGCAATGGACAACGTCTACGCCAAAAGCCAAGCCAGTGCCAGGCCTGTACCCGTGCGAGCCGAGCCAACCGCGGCTGGAAGAGCAAAAGAAGGCCAAACCGAGGTGGTCAGCATATCCGCTAGCATGGTGGAGGCTGTAGGTTGTTCTCACATGACGAAGCACAGCGATATAGTAGATGCAATAGCAGTCGGTCAATAGCAGTCGGCGAAGACAGGAAAGAATGGATTGGCCAATGTGGGATTCGAACCCACGCCCTTTCGGACCAGTGCCTTAAACTGGCGCCTTAGACCGCTCGGCCAATTGACCAACGGTGCTAACCACAACCCTACCACCACACCAAATCACACACAATAACGCATCGCAAGAATGTTACACCCATGCGACATGCATACACAAACAGACTGCTACTGCTGCTATCCCCTGCCAACTGATCAGCTACAAAATAGCTTATCTGCGTCGCCCGCTTTCATTACACAAGCTTCGAGAGACTTCGTGGCGCCAACAGTACCGGCGCAGTGTACGGATCGCTTTTCCATGCGACATTTAGCATACCATCGACTTGATAGACATAACGCGCTCCTATGTAGACGACTGCGCAAGCATAGCGTGGTTGCATCCGTCTCCGTGCTTTTCTCTCCAATGTTAGTACTGAGCCTCAGTACAGCCGCAGTGTTACCTCTCGCAATGAAGCATGTATCTCTTTTGCGCTCATGCCTCGAAATTACATCGCCCGTACAACAGGTTTCTTGAAATAGGCTTGTAGCGAAAGAGGCGAGCAATGGACAACGTCTACGCCAAAAGTCAAGCCAGTGCCAGGCCTGTACCCGTGCGAGCCGAGCCAACCGCGGCTGGAAGAGCAAAAGAAGGCCAAACCGAGGTGGTCAGCATATCCGCTAGCATGGTGGAGACTGTAGGTTGTTCTCACATGACAAAGCACAGCGATATAGTAGATGCAATAGCAGTCGGTCAATAGCAGTCGGCGAAGACAGGAAAGAATGGATTGGCCAATGTGGGATTCGAACCCACGCCCTTTCGGACCAGTGCCTTAAACTGGCGCCTTAGACCGCTCGGCCAATTGACCAACGGTGCTAACCACAACCCTACCACCACACCAAATCACACACAATAACGCATCGCAAGAATGTTACACCCATGCGACATGCATACACAAACAGACTGCTACTGCTGCTATCCCCTGCCCACTGATCAGCTACAAAATAGCTTATCTGCGTCGCCCGCTTTCATTACACAAGCTTCGAGAGACTTCGTGGCGCCAACAGTACCGGCGCAGTGTACGGATCGCTTTTCCATGCGACATTTAGCATACCATCGACTTGATAGACATAACGCGCTCCTATGTAGACGACTGCGCAAGCATAGCGTGGTTGCATCCGTCTCCGTGCTTTTCTCTCCAATGTTAGTACTGAGCCTCAGTACAGCCGCAGTGTTACCTCTCGCAATGAAGCATGTATCTCTTTTGCGCTCATGCCTCGAAATTACATCGCCCGTACAACAGGTTTCTTGAAATAGGCTTGTAGCGAAAGAGGCGAGAAATGGACAACGTCTACGCCAAAAGTCAAGCCAGTGCCAGGCCTGTACCCGTGCGAGCCGAGCCAACCGCGGCTGGAAGAGCAAAAGAAGGCCAAGCCGAGGTGGTCAGCATATCCGCTAGCATGGTGGAGACTGTAGGTTGTTCTCACATGACGAAGCACAGCGATATAGTAGATGCAATAGCAGTCGGTCAATAGCAGTCGGCGAAGACAGGAAAGAATGGATTGGCCAATGTGGGATTCGAACCCACGCCCTTTCGGACCAGTGCCTTAAACTGGCGCCTTAGACCGCTCGGCCAATTGACCAACGGTGCTAACCACAACCCTACCACCACACCAAATCACACACAATAACGCATCGCAAGAATGTTACACCCATGCGACATGCATACACAAACAGACTGCTACTGCTGCTATCCCCTGCCCACTGATCAGCTACAAAATAGCTTATCTGCGTCGCCCGCTTTCATTACACAAGCTTCGAGAGACTTCGTGGCGCCAACAGTACCGGCGCAGTGTACGGATCGCTTTTCCATGCGACATTTAGCATACCATCGACTTGATAGACATAACGCGCTCCTATGTAGACGACTGCGCAAGCATAGCGTGGTTGCATCCGTCTCCGTGCTTTTATCTCCAATGTTAGTACTGAGCCTCAGTACAGCCGCAGTGTTACCTCTCGCAATGAAGCATGTATCTCTTTTGCGCTCATGCCTCGAAATTACATCGCCCGTACAACAGGTTTCTTGAAATAGGCTTGTAGCGAAAGAGGCGAGAAATGGACAACGTCTACGCCAAAAGTCAAGCCAGTGCCAGGCCTGTACCCGTGCGAGGCCGAGCCAACCGCGGCTGGAAGAGCAAAAGAAGGCCAAACCGAGGTGGTCAGCATATCCGCTAGCATGGTGGAGACTGTAGGTTGTTCTCACATGACGAAGCACAGCGATATAGTAGATGCAATAGCAGTCGGTCAATAGCAGTCGGCGAAGACAGGAAAGAATGGATTGGCCAATGTGGGATTCGAACCCACGCCCTTTCGGACCAGTGCCTTAAACTGGCGCCTTAGACCGCTCGGCCAATTGACCAACGGTGCTAACCACAACCCTACCACCACACCAAATCACACACAATAACGCATCGCAAGAATGTTACACCCATGCGACATGCATACACAAACAGACTGCTACTGCTGCTATCCCCTGCCCACTGATCAGCTACAAAATAGCTTATCTGCGTCGCCCGCTTTCATTACACAAGCTTCGAGAGACTTCGTGGCGCCAACAGTACCGGCGCAGTGTACGGATCGCTTTTCCATGCGACATTTAGCATACCATCGACTTGATAGACATAACGCGCTCCTATGTAGACGACTGCGCAAGCATAGCGTGGTTGCATCCGTCTCCGTGCTTTTATCTCCAATGTTAGTACTGAGCCTCAGTACAGCCGCAGTGTTACCTCTCGCAATGAAGCATGTATCTCTTTTGCGCTCATGCCTCGAAATTACATCGCCCGTACAACAGGTTTCTTGAAATAGGCTTGTAGCGAAAGAGGCGAGCAATGGACAACGTCTACGCCAAAAGCCAAGCCAGTGCCAGGCCTGTACCCGTGCGAGCGCGAGCCGAGCCAACCGCGGCTGGAAGAGCAAAAGAAGGCCAAACCGAGGTGGTCAGCATATCCGCTAGCATGGTGGAGGCTGTAGGTTGTTCTCACATGACAAAGCACAGCGATATAGTAGATGCAATAGCAGTCGGTCAATAGCAGTCGGCGAACACAGGAAAGAATGGATTGGCCAATGTGGGATTCGAACCCACGCCCTTTCGGACCAGTGCCTTAAACTGGCGCCTTAGACCGCTCGGCCAATTGACCAACGGTGCTAACCACAACCCTACCACCACACCAAATCACACACAATAACGCATCGCAAGAATGTTACACCCATGCGACATGCATACACAAACAGACTGCTACTGCTGCTATCCCCTGCCCACTGATCAGCTACAAAATAGCTTATCTGCGTCGCCCGCTTTCATTACACAAGCTTCGAGAGACTTCGTGGCGCCAACAGTACCGGCGCAGTGTACGGATCGCTTTTCCATGCGACATTTAGCATACCATCGACTTGATAGACATAACGCGCTCCTATGTAGACGACTGCGCAAGCATAGCGTGGTTGCATCCGTCTCCGTGCTTTTATCTCCAATGTTAGTACTGAGCCTCAGTACAGCCGCAGTGTTACCTCTCGCAATGAAGCATGTATCTCTTTTGCGCTCATGCCTCGAAATTACATCGCCCGTACAACAGGTTTCTTGAAATAGGCTTGTAGCGAAAGAGGCGAGCAATGGACAACGTCTACGCCAAAAGCCAAGCCAGTGCCAGGCCTGTACCCGTGCGAGTGCGACCGAGCCAACCGCGGCTGGAAGAGCAAAAGAAGGCCAAACCGAGGTGGTCAGCATATCCACTAGCATGGTGGAGGCTGTAGGTTGTTCTCACATGACAAAGCACAGCGATATAGTAGATGCAATAGCAGTCGGTCAATAGCAGTCGGCGAACACAGGAAAGAATGGATTGGCCAATGTGGGATTCGAACCCACGCCCTTTCGGACCAGTGCCTTAAACTGGCGCCTTAGACCGCTCGGCCAATTGACCAACGGTGCTAACCACAACCCTACCACCACACCAAATCACACACAATAACGCATCGCAAGAATGTTACACCCATGCGACATGCATACACAAACAGACTGCTACTGCTGCTATCCCCTGCCCACTGATCAGCTACAAAATAGCTTATCTGCGTCGCCCGCTTTCATTACACAAGCTTCGAGAGACTTCGTGGCGCCAACAGTACCGGCGCAGTGTACGGATCGCTTTTCCATGCGACATTTAGCATACCATCGACTTGATAGACATAACGCGCTCCTATGTAGACGACTGCGCAAGCATAGCGTGGTTGCATCCGTCTCCGTGCTTTTCTCTCCAATGATAGTACTGAGCCTCAGTACAGCCGCAGTGTTACCTCTCGCAATGAAGCATGTATCTCTTTTGCGCTCATGCCTCGAAATTACATCGCCCGTACAACAGGTTTCTTGAAATAGGCTTGTAGCGAAAGAGGCGAGCAATGGACAACGTCTACGCCAAAAGCCAAGCCAGTGCCAGGCCTGTACCCGTGCGAGCGCGAGCCGAGCCAACCGCGGCTGGAAGAGCAAAAGAAGGCCAAACCGAGGTGGTCAGCATATCCGCTAGCATGGTGGAGGCTGTAGGTTGTTCTCACATGACAAAGCACAGCGATATAGTAGATGCAATAGCAGTCGGTCAATAGCAGTCGGCGAACACAGGAAAGAATGGATTGGCCAATGTGGGATTCGAACCCACGCCCTTTCGGACCAGTGCCTTAAACTGGCGCCTTAGACCGCTCGGCCAATTGACCAACGGTGCTAACCACAACCCTACCACCACACCAAATCACACACAATAACGCATCGCAAGAATGTTACACCCATGCGACATGCATACACAAACAGACTGCTACTGCTGCTATCCCCTGGCCCACTGATCAGCTACAAAATAGCTTATCTGCGTCGCCCGCTTTCATTACACAAGCTTCGAGAGACTTCGTGGCGCCAACAGTACCGGCGCAGTGTACGGATCGCTTTTCCATGCGACATTTAGCATACCATCGACTTGATAGACATAACGCGCTCCTATGTAGACGACTGCGCAAGCATAGCGTGGTTGCATCCGTCTCCGTGCTTTTCTCTCCAATGTTAGTACTGAGCCTCAGTACAGCCGCAGTGTTACCTCTCGCAATGAAGCATGTATCTCTTTTGCGCTCATGCCTCGAAATTACATCGCCCGTACAACAGGTTTCTTGAAATAGGCTTGTAGCGAAAGAGGCGAGCAATGGACAACGTCTACGCCAAAAGTCAAGCCAGTGCCAGGCCTGTACCCGTGCGAGTGCGACCGAGCCAACCGCGGCTGGAAGAGCAAAAGAAGGCCAAGCCGAGGTGGTCAGCATATCCGCTAGCATGGTGGAGACTGTAGGTTGTTCTCACATGACAAAGCACAGCGATATAGTAGATGCAATAGCAGTCGGTCAATAGCAGTCGGCGAAGACAGGAAAGAATGGATTGGCCAATGTGGGATTCGAACCCACGCCCTTTCGGACCAGTGCCTTAAACTGGCGCCTTAGACCGCTCGGCCAATTGACCAACGGTGCTAACCACAACCCTACCACCACACCAAATCACACACAATAACGCATCGCAAGAATGTTACACCCATGCGACATGCATACACAAACAGACTGCTACTGCTGCTATCCCCTGGCCAACTGATCAGCTACAAAATAGCTTATCTGCGTCGCCCGCTTTCATTACACAAGCTTCGAGAGACTTCGTGGCGCCAACAGTACCGGCGCAGTGTACGGATCGCTTTTCCATGCGACATTTAGCATACCATCGACTTGATAGACATAACGCGCTCCTATGTAGACGACTGCGCAAGCATAGCGTGGTTGCATCCGTCTCCGTGCTTTTATCTCCAATGTTAGTACTGAGCCTCAGTACAGCCGCAGTGTTACCTCTCGCAATGAAGCATGTATCTCTTTTGCGCTCATGCCTCGAAATTACATCGCCCGTACAACAGGTTTCTTGAAATAGGCTTGTAGCGAAAGAGGCGAGAAATGGACAACGTCTACGCCAAAAGTCAAGCCAGTGCCAGGCCTGTACCCGTGCGAGGCGCCGAGCCAACCGCGGCTGGAAGAGCAAAAGAAGGCCAAGCCGAGGTGGTCAGCATATCCGCTAGCATGGTGGAGACTGTAGGTTGTTCTCACATGACGAAGCGCAGCGATATAGTAGATGCAATAGCAGTCGGTCAATAGCAGTCGGCGAACACAGGAAAGAATGGATTGGCCAATGTGGGATTCGAACCCACGCCCTTTCGGACCAGTGCCTTAAACTGGCGCCTTAGACCGCTCGGCCAATTGACCAACGGTGCTAACCACAACCCTACCACCACACCAAATCACACACAATAACGCATCGCAAGAATGTTACACCCATGCGACATGCATACACAAACAGACTGCTACTGCTGCTATCCCCTGCCAACTGATCAGCTACAAAATAGCTTATCTGCGTCGCCCGCTTTCATTACACAAGCTTCGAGAGACTTCGTGGCGCCAACAGTACCGGCGCAGTGTACGGATCGCTTTTCCATGCGACATTTAGCATACCATCGACTTGATAGACATAACGCGCTCCTATGTAGACGACTGCGCAAGCATAGCGTGGTTGCATCCGTCTCCGTGCTTTTATCTCCAATGTTAGTACTGAGCCTCAGTACAGCCGCAGTGTTACCTCTCGCAATGAAGCATGTATCTCTTTTGCGCTCATGCCTCGAAATTACATCGCCCGTACAACAGGTTTCTTGAAATAGGCTTGTAGCGAAAGAGGCGAGAAATGGACAACGTCTACGCCAAAAGTCAAGCCAGTGCCAGGCCTGTACCCGTGCGAGCCAAGCCAACCGCGGCTGGAGGAGCAAAAGAAGGCCAAGCCGAGGTGGTCAGCATATCCGCTAGCATGGTGGAGACTGTAGGTTGTTCTCACATGACGAAGCACAGCGATATAGTAGATGCAATAGCAGTCGGTCAATAGCAGTCGGCGAAGACAGGAAAGAATGGATTGGCCAATGTGGGATTCGAACCCACGCCCTTTCGGACCAGTGCCTTAAACTGGCGCCTTAGACCGCTCGGCCAATTGACCAACGGTGCTAACCACAACCCTACCACCACACCAAATCACACACAATAACGCATCGCAAGAATGTTACACCCATGCGACATGCATACACAAACAGACTGCTACTGCTGCTATCCCCTGCCAACTGATCAGCTACAAAATAGCTTATCTGCGTCGCCCGCTTTCATTACACAAGCTTCGAGAGACTTCGTGGCGCCAACAGTACCGGCGCAGTGTACGGATCGCTTTTCCATGCGACATTTAGCATACCATCGACTTGATAGACATAACGCGCTCCTATGTAGACGACTGCGCAAGCATAGCGTGGTTGCATCCGTCTCCGTGCTTTTATCTCCAATGTTAGTACTGAGCCTCAGTACAGCCGCAGTGTTACCTCTCGCAATGAAGCATGTATCTCTTTTGCGCTCATGCCTCGAAATTACATCGCCCGTACAACAGGTTTCTTGAAATAGGCTTGTAGCGAAAGAGGCGAGAAATGGACAACGTCTACGCCAAAAGTCAAGCCAGTGCCAGGCCTGTACCCGTGCGAGCCGAGCCAACCGCGGCTGGAAGAGCAAAAGAAGGCCAAGCCGAGGTGGTCAGCATATCCGCTAGCATGGTGGAGACTGTAGGTTGTTCTCACATGACGAAGCGCAGCGATATAGTAGATGCAATAGCAGTCGGTCAATAGCAGTCGGCGAAGACAGGAAAGAATGGATTGGCCAATGTGGGATTCGAACCCACGCCCTTTCGGACCAGTGCCTTAAACTGGCGCCTTAGACCGCTCGGCCAATTGACCAACGGTGCTAACCACAACCCTACCACCACACCAAATCACACACAATAACGCATCGCAAGAATGTTACACCCATGCGACATGCATACACAAACAGACTGCTACTGCTGCTATCCCCTGCCAACTGATCAGCTACAAAATAGCTTATCTGCGTCGCCCGCTTTCATTACACAAGCTTCGAGAGACTTCGTGGCGCCAACAGTACCGGCGCAGTGTACGGATCGCTTTTCCATGCGACATTTAGCATACCATCGACTTGATAGACATAACGCGCTCCTATGTAGACGACTGCGCAAGCATAGCGTGGTTGCATCCGTCTCCGTGCTTTTATCTCCAATGTTAGTACTGAGCCTCAGTACAGCCGCAGTGTTACCTCTCGCAATGAAGCATGTATCTCTTTTGCGCTCATGCCTCGAAATTACATCGCCCGTACAACAGGTTTCTTGAAATAGGCTTGTAGCGAAAGAAGCGAGAAATGGACAACGTCTACGCCAAAAGTCAAGCCAGTGCCAGGCCTGTACCCGTGCGAGCCAAGCCAACCGCGGCTGGAAGAGCAAAAGAAGGCCAAGCCGAGGTGGTCAGCATATCCGCTAGCATGGTGGAGACTGTAGGTTGTTCTCACATGACGAAGCGCAGCGATATAGTAGATGCAATAGCAGTCGGTCAATAGCAGTCGGCGAAGACAGGAAAGAATGGATTGGCCAATGTGGGATTCGAACCCACGCCCTTTCGGACCAGTGCCTTAAACTGGCGCCTTAGACCGCTCGGCCAATTGACCAACGGTGCTAACCACAACCCTACCACCACACCAAATCACACACAATAACGCATCGCAAGAATGTTACACCCATGCGACATGCATACACAAACAGACTGCTACTGCTGCTATCCCCTGCCAACTGATCAGCTACAAAATAGCTTATCTGCGTCGCCCGCTTTCATTACACAAGCTTCGAGAGACTTCGTGGCGCCAACAGTACCGGCGCAGTGTACGGATCGCTTTTCCATGCGACATTTAGCATACCATCGACTTGATAGACATAACGCGCTCCTATGTAGACGACTGCGCAAGCATAGCGTGGTTGCATCCGTCTCCGTGCTTTTATCTCCAATGTTAGTACTGAGCCTCAGTACAGCCGCAGTGTTACCTCTCGCAATGAAGCATGTATCTCTTTTGCGCTCATGCCTCGAAATTACATCGCCCGTACAACAGGTTTCTTGAAATAGGCTTGTAGCGAAAGAAGCGAGAAATGGACAACGTCTACGCCAAAAGTCAAGCCAGTGCCAGGCCTGTACCCGTGCGAGCCAAGCCAACCGCGGCTGGAAGAGCAAAAGAAGGCCAAGCCGAGGTGGTCAGCATATCCGCTAGCATGGTGGAGACTGTAGGTTGTTCTCACATGACGAAGCGCAGCGATATAGTAGATGCAATAGCAGTCGGTCAATAGCAGTCGGCGAAGACAGGAAAGAATGGATTGGCCAATGTGGGATTCGAACCCACGCCCTTTCGGACCAGTGCCTTAAACTGGCGCCTTAGACCGCTCGGCCAATTGACCAACGGTGCTAACCACAACCCTACCACCACACCAAATCACACACAATAACGCATCGCAAGAATGTTACACCCATGCGACATGCATACACAAACAGACTGCTACTGCTGCTATCCCCTGCCAACTGATCAGCTACAAAATAGCTTATCTGCGTCGCCCGCTTTCATTACACAAGCTTCGAGAGACTTCGTGGCGCCAACAGTACCGGCGCAGTGTACGGATCGCTTTTCCATGCGACATTTAGCATACCATCGACTTGATAGACATAACGCGCTCCTATGTAGACGACTGCGCAAGCATAGCGTGGTTGCATCCGTCTCCGTGCTTTTATCTCCAATGTTAGTACTGAGCCTCAGTACAGCCGCAGTGTTACCTCTCGCAATGAAGCATGTATCTCTTTTGCGCTCATGCCTCGAAATTACATCGCCCGTACAACAGGTTTCTTGAAATAGGCTTGTAGCGAAAGAAGCGAGAAATGGACAACGTCTACGCCAAAAGTCAAGCCAGTGCCAGGCCTGTACCCGTGCGAGCCAAGCCAACCGCGGCTGGAGGCGCAAAAGAAGGCCAAGCCGAGGTGGTCAGCATATCCGCTAGCATGGTGGAGACTGTAGGTTGTTCTCACATGACGAAGCGCAGCGATATAGTAGATGCAATAGCAGTCGGTCAATAGCAGTCGGCGAAGACAGGAAAGAATGGATTGGCCAATGTGGGATTCGAACCCACGCCCTTTCGGACCAGTGCCTTAAACTGGCGCCTTAGACCGCTCGGCCAATTGACCAACGGTGCTAACCACAACCCTACCACCACACCAAATCACACACAATAACGCATCGCAAGAATGTTACACCCATGCGACATGCATACACAAACAGACTGCTACTGCTGCTATCCCCTGCCAACTGATCAGCTACAAAATAGCTTATCTGCGTCGCCCGCTTTCATTACACAAGCTTCGAGAGACTTCGTGGCGCCAACAGTACCGGCGCAGTGTACGGATCGCTTTTCCATGCGACATTTAGCATACCATCGACTTGATAGACATAACGCGCTCCTATGTAGACGACTGCGCAAGCATAGCGTGGTTGCATCCGTCTCCGTGCTTTTATCTCCAATGTTAGTACTGAGCCTCAGTACAGCCGCAGTGTTACCTCTCGCAATGAAGCATGTATCTCTTTTGCGCTCATGCCTCGAAATTACATCGCCCGTACAACAGGTTTCTTGAAATAGGCTTGTAGCGAAAGAAGCGAGAAATGGACAACGTCTACGCCAAAAGTCAAGCCAGTGCCAGGCCTGTACCCGTGCGAGCCAAGCCAACCGCGGCTGGAAGAGCAAAAGAAGGCCAAGCCGAGGTGGTCAGCATATCCGCTAGCATGGTGGAGACTGTAGGTTGTTCTCACATGACGAAGCGCAGCGATATAGTAGATGCAATAGCAGTCGGTCAATAGCAGTCGGCGAAGACAGGAAAGAATGGATTGGCCAATGTGGGATTCGAACCCACGCCCTTTCGGACCAGTGCCTTAAACTGGCGCCTTAGACCGCTCGGCCAATTGACCAACGGTGCTAACCACAACCCTACCACCACACCAAATCACTAGCAGTCGGTCAATAGCAGTCGGCGAACACAGGAAAGAATAACTGGAATTTGAAATTCATATTATTACGAATTAGCTATTAACGCCCGTTATTTTTGTGCTCACGAGATAATGAACAGTCAATACATAGATAAGAATATGGAATCCGAAATCGAGTTAGCGGAGGTGATTGTATTTCTCCTTTCAATATTTGGAGATTTTGATCAGCTGTCGTACTATGTAGCATTAATTTGCACACAAAGTCTTTATGAATCAATTTCATACAGTGAATAGATGTGAGAAATTGATGGCGGTTCACTCAGTTTAGGGCGCTTTACACTTACGTGTTGAAACTGCAAGTTGCACGTGTGTCGACAAAAAAGATCTATTCTACACGGTCGCATTTTGGAAATGTTGTATGATTCTATGTGCTGTCTAATCCAACACAAAAATATAGGTAAGTTGTTCTTACTTGTATATTGGAATCCAATAACGAAACAACCGGCCAGGGGGACGATAAACTACGTTTGGCGCGTATTAAAGTACAAGTCATTTGTTATGCTTGGTGTTTATCTTTCATTAACAATATGACTCAAAATTCGTATAAAGTAAATTGGATTGGATTAAATTATCTGGTAATCATATATATAATGATCTATGGTCGGGTCGCGTAGACGAACAACAAGCAAACGTCCTAGCGATATAGCGCCACATGCTGTGAACGAAACAGCGGCTAAAAGGTCGGTACAATTCCGATCGCCATTATTAGTTTTTAAAACGCGACCAGATTGGGTAGATTGCTCAGCTGGTGCAAGTTTATAAATATATGAGCCACAACACGCGATATAAGATCTTGTATGCGCAATCCGTAGTTATGCATTTGCGATCCAATATTCGATTACGGAAGAGATAATTGTACTGGATAAGGGCCACATCATACTTCAGGAGGGTGATGTTGAGGTGGAGAGACGATCACAAGTTTCTTGTTTCTTGTGATAAGCACTCTTCACTGGCCCCCGGAATACCAGCCTGTTTGAGGATTAGCTTCATTTTCGCGCTTGTACCTTCCTCATCTCGTGCACTCGTCGTAGGCGGGGCTGAACTCTTTCAGGTGGAACCGAGTCGAAGGAAAATCATACCCGTTCCTTTGTTGGGGTGGATGTGACCGTTCTGAATTCTCACACGATCACGGGTTGACTTATTAAGAACCAGGCGTAAGTCAATTCGGTCTCGGCGATATCACTATATCCCATCGGTAAATATATGGTTCATTTGACCTTCTATCAATTTGAAACGCCTTAGGATCCTCCACCCTGCCCTTTACTATTTCTTTGCATTCAAAAGCAGGTTGGGGTTCTAAGGCGAGTTCTTGATCTTCGGCCAGATAATACATTCCTATTTTTGCACTGGATGCTTGTAATTTTCTGATCATCGGAAGTCCAGCAATTTATAATGAAAAAGAATCCAAGAGACACATACTGAACAACAATCAAACTCTATGTCTTCTATATATATTCAAACCAAAATGCGACCTTTCCCACTTATATCTTTAGAGCCGCTGCCACGCGTCATTTCCCCTAAGATCGATCTTTGTGCCATGTGGTTCACCTCATGAACTCGCGAACCTCCGATAGCGGATAGAAAGATATGGTACATACCCACGAAAAAATTGTGGTAAATGGATGATATGTGTGGCATACATCAACAAAATACCGTGATATGGCCTCGAATAGCGGATATCAGATCCCAGATTGCGATGTGTGGTGCGCAGCTGACAAGTGGTGTGTGGTGCACAGCTGACAAATGGAGTGTGGTACAAATAGGGAATTTACCGCAGATCTCGTTTAGATCGCGGATATCGATGTGTGGTCAGGCGAATAGATACACTGCGATCCCCTCCATGATAGAGGTCATAGCGTATTGCGGGATTCGTGATTACGAATCACGAGTCTGGGATGCATTTCTTCTGCATAATGCGATCTCGCACTGAAATTCATGTGGTAATTCATGGCGGATCGCGCAGTCGCAGACCTCGTGCTTGGCTCCATCTTGGTTTTACTGCGATCTCGTCATATCATGTCAAATCGCGGGCGCAGAGCATGTACGCTTCATGACTCGTCACACCTAATACTTAAACGATCTTGTCTTTAATAGTATATTGCGCCAGCAGATCGGAGTTTGTAATCGAACGATTATTTACAGCCATGTTATACATGACCGCAATTGTGCTCTGCAAAACGTGGGTTTAAATATAGCGAGTCGGATCAAATGTTTCTCTATCCTTGTTTATTACCATTAATCTCGCCTCGGGGGTAAAAACACAGTTCGGCAACCGTCACAAACAGATTTAAATAATGCGACGGGGCTATTGCGAAAATCTCCACTAATCATCTGTTTATTCTCACTTAGTCTAAGCGCTACCTCTTCTTTCGTAACAACATTACGTGGCTACTTTGCCATGATTTCAACGCGGTGTACACGGGGCTGCCATTCAATTGTTTGTAAACTGAATTCATCGTCGATTGTAGGCTCAATCAAAACAAATTTCCAATTTACATCGTAGTAAAGCGTCGGCTTCTATTTTGCTTTGGTTTGTTGTACGATCCGAAATCAAAGAAAATCGAATGACGGCCCCTACTGTTTGTTGCGTGGATTGTATGTCTGGGCGCGTCGAGGACTCTTAATACCTCCAATTTGTTATCGGATGCATGAAAACCTTAATGAGTCACGATAAAAGATCGCAAAGACGGCTTAGGTGATCAGAAAAAAGAGTTTAAACGCATAGATCTGGAAGGAAATGTCAAGCTTAAAGTGTCCGGATATCTCGTATTGAGCACCACTAGAGCACCTGCAATTGTGTAATCATCATCTTACGCCCGACTTCCAAACCCCATGATCGCTGCATCGATCAGAATTGGCTTAAGTCTACCAGAGAGTGACACGCCCTGTCGACGGGTATGCAAGGTTAAGAAGCAAATCCTATACACGATTTCGGCCCTTTTTTCGTCACTCAATTGTGTTGGGTTTAGTAGAGGTTAATAATCACATCAGCAAGTTTATACACCGCGCTCCTCCAAATTGACACTAGTACGATAAATTGATTTCAAGTGATACAATATCTTGGCATTCGATGCAATAATGAATTATGCAAACATCTAAGCATTATATCCCATTATTGGGCACACCCACAATATATGGACATCTCTACAATCTAAAAATTATTGAAGACAATTTACGCACTCGCGATACTATCTGAGAACGGGCCACGTAAATTTGACACGCGATTAAGAAGGCAATCTTGCCAAACCTGGTGCCGACTGAATGATTAATGTTCATGCAGTGTAGGCATATTAATAATTCCACTATAAATTTACTTCATTGGGATTAGGCTTTTAATTATACAAGCCGAAAGCGATACAGAATTGCATGACGGAGAGAATGATTGATTTATTGACAACTTGTTGAACCGATTCACAAGTCTCTTGCCAATAACATTAACCAGGTTGGTATATAGATACCTCAAGAATAAATCAATCAAGGTCTGACAGAGCAAGCTGCGCAAAGGATTAACTACCAAAATGCGTGGATCAATCTGGATGCCTCCAATCAGGCACGTCTGATAAGCTTCCAGAAAGCAAGACCAGGCAAAGTCAAGCATGTACACCATGGAAAGAGCGCTCATCGACAAATTTGAGCGTCGCTGTGTTGCTACATGTCCATACCCAGATACTAGTACGAAGATTTACTTGGAAATTTACAACCTCTTATGCGCAAACTGCTAGCGATAACGATATCTTCTTAGCTGAAGGCAAATATCTCTAGACATCACAGTTAAATAATATTCAAGGCAAAAAAGTTTAAGTAGTACACACATCAGGAGTATACCCTTCGTTAGTAGGTAGGTATGCGTGCATTGAGAAGTGGACGATAGGCTCAGCAAATTATTATGAGTTGGCTTCTCTACACCGGTCAGTCAGGTCGTTAATCTTTTAATTGCGAAGTCCGTATCGAATCCGACCGGGGTGCGAGAGCATCACGCTCAGCTAGAGTGAAAAGACTATGGGTCGACAGATCGTCCCGATCATTCGACGGCTGCTTAACCCAGACCCGAAGCTTAAACGCGAAATCGCCCCAGATGTCCAATGTTGCACGAAACTCTTACTACCCGTGAATCGCCTCTGTTTGTTGACTGCCATTGAATTGAGTGGAATACACTCGCTGCTGATAAGCTGAGTTCACCGCGAATCGTCATATGTGCACTTAAGTCTCCAGTTCTAATACGCGAATGCTGATGAGAAAAGGACAACCCTGCACCGATCGGTCCGTGTGTTCGGCTGCTACCGCACCAATTGTAACTTTTTCCTACAGCATTTTCCCTCGGGGATCGGACGCTGGAAAGTTGAGGACATCTATCTTGGGATCGGCTGTTATATGGCTCAATCTTACCAGATAACTGTTAATTTCTTGTACCAGTACCAGGATGTGCGCTGTTCGAACTTCACGTACACTGTATTTACAGAAAAGTAAAAAATCTGAGCTACTCTTACTAATAAGGGAAGAATGGTAGAGCCATTTACTATAATAAATACAGGCTCTTCTGATAAATCCACCTTCTATTACTTTCAATATAGTAAACTACAAAATATAAAATAAGAATATCACTCACCACACATTGACTGCGTGTAGCAGCGATTGGTGGTTTATTTCGGTAATGTTATGGCTTACATCAACCAATAGTTTAGCAATGGCGAATAGTACCTGCCTCGTAGCTATTTATCCAGTATTGAAACGCAAGAGGACTATAGTTACATATTTCTAATTATTTAAGGAGATTTATGGGTACACACCCTTTCTTCAATACGCACACCCCTTAAAATAGAGTCCCTTTTCAAGTGTCGTAACCTCTTTAACTAGGTACTGCACACTTTTACATACAACAGTGCAGTCAAAATATTTATTGCTACGTACACACCCCTCCATATTAGAGACCTCTTTTGTGTCAGCACACAACCTCGCGTATGACTTCCTCTCTCACTTCCGGTAATAAGTAATCATAATACTACTTTTTCCCAAATTTATTAGCGTCCAGAACAACGTCAACAACGACTAAGATGCGAGCAGCAATGTAGCCGTACGGCCGCGAGAGCTCCCGCGGCGATAATCAACGAGGTGCAGCATGTGACCTGCGCGGTGCTCTGCTATTTGTCGTGTCCTCCATCTATCTCGTTGTTGTGCTGTACGAGATTCTCCGTTTGCTAGAGCACACTGTCTGCATGACGTCAAGAAACCGCCTTGTTACTGAGTGGACCGGCGTTTGCGCGCGGAAGGCAACGCATAAACTTTCACTTCTTTGACGCAGCCACTTAAAGCCAATCAGTCGTTTGTCAATTGACGTCGCACTATGGTTAGGTGAAAAATTACCACGACTCGAGCAGGTGGGCAGGCGACGCATATACACATCGGGGTTCTTGTGTCTGTATAAATTTGTCCTCTGGCTAATGATTTGCTGGCTTTTGTAGATGTGAAATGTGTAATCGACCAGATCATACGCTCGGAGCCGCTGCGGTCAACATTTGACAGTGCAGCAGCGCCGGACAATCTAACAATTATAATTTGTTATCAGATATATCCCGCTGGAAACGAACGCTCATGCACCTACGGGTTCTGTGAGCTCGTCGGGGAAGACGACTGTCACCGCTCACAACTTGTGTCTTCTCAGATCGACGCTGTTTGTGCAACCGTCGGTCATTTACGAGGCGTCTGGTGTTTTATACTCGGATCGCCTGTTAAATCACTCGTATCTGCTGATGGGTTATTGTTTTTGGATGCGGTGTTGGGGCCCACTGCAACGGGGTAGCCCGTTACATAAAACTTTTATAAGAATAAAATGGCAATAAAGAATATTACGCTGATTATTCTTGTAATTATATCATTAAGTATAGTGATATTGTTGGGATGACTGAAGAATCTACTCATTGGTTGATATTATGACTATATCAACCCACCAGTCAATGCTAGACGCGCGCAATGGGTGGTGAGTAGTTGTAACCATACGTTTAGCTATATAAATATAATTAAGTCATGACAAACAGAGAAACACGAGTAATGTGACTTAATTGAATTAAATATGTTTTTTTACTTTTTCTTACAACTAGAGCCTTGATTTAGTTGTACATACTCCTTCTGCGTAGTGCTTACACTTAGCAAGGCACTGACATTCACTGTTGGCAGTAAAAGTTGACTTCGTACTATCAGACCAGTATGTAGCTGTCGCTGAGCCGTTTCACCTGGTAGCACTTTATACACAGTCCAAGGACCACAATCGCATCGCCCAGCATGAACTTGCTGGACGATGAAGAAGACAACAACTTTCACGGAATCCGTAAAAATACTCAAAATTAGGCAATTTGAATGAAGTGCAATCAAAGGAATGAATTTGACCGTCGGCGGAAGAAGATATCTGGGCCATGCTAACTCACAATGGATAGAGACCAGCAGCATTCCGTCGTCAGCAATCTTTTGTAACGAGAACTTGATGGAACACCAGCCAAGGTGACCTTGTTGCAATAACACGATCATCAGGGGACTGGAGACTTAAGACAGCTACAGTATCAGTCAACCGAGTCGACGCGTTAGCGTCTACGGGAATTTATAAGGCTAGATATCTCCAAGTACCGAGGAATCGAGGAAGGCTCCCTGTTTAAATGAATCGTCGAGGTATACGCTATAATATAGGCTCGCCGGAACTACGATGAGCAAATTCAAGTCGCATTTGCTCAGTCATACTTGGCAGGGGACGCCACAAATTGATCCCTAAGCCTAAAGTTGCACAACCGATAATCGGTTCGGGTCGATTAGCATCTGCAAGATCTGCTCAATGAAACGTTTGATCGACCCAGGGCAGATTTAGCACTTTATCAGAGCTATTGCAACTGAAACATGTTAAGTGTAAGGCTCACGCTTACGCCCAACATGTGCGTTAACTTGCAAATATTATGTTATCGAACCTGTGAGTGAATTTGGGCAGATCACAATATTTATTTAAGGACTTGCAGATGGTATCGTCAAGGGCCACATGTTCTGCGGAGAGCTTAAGACGCTCTCAAAATAGATCTACGCTGTGAAGCAGAAAGACTTTAGTGTGAGACGGGCTCACACTACTTTGCCCCTTATCGTCCCCAGAGAAGACAAGCGGTCGGAGGTCTAGAGCCAATGGACCTATGTAATGTCGATGTTGAGATGACTTGCCCTGCGAACGAAAAGCGGTTACTGAGATGCCATCGCTGTCACAAGCTGGCACACAACGCAAACGAATAAAGTATTCCTAGACAAGGTCCTCGCGGTGCTGAGCGTAGTAAATGTCCACCAGCCAGAAGAACTGGGGTACGAGGTTCTGATGCTATTGCAAAGCCGCATGAGCGAGGTGGACCGTAAAAAAGGTCGAATTCATTAGGGGCGGAGCGCCATACTGATCCAGCAACACGAAGATAATTTGCAAATATCTTGACAAAGGTTGCTCCCGACACATAGCCTCTATGTGTCTCTGCACCTGGTGATGAGGGATAACTCATCACCTTGACGTTGGAAGTGACAAAGTACTTGCCAATTTGCGCCCTTGTTGACTGTGGGGCGTCGAACAATTTTTGTTTTCTCGAGTCACTAAGGGCTGAAAGAGTCAACTTCGTCGAACGAAAGATCCCTCGGACGCGGATGACGGTGTGCGTAGCGACAAGCGCATCGATCACTGTGAAGAATCGAATATTAGGAATACACTACACGCTAGAAGGCAAAACGTACGATGATAATCTCATCGTACTAGATTTGGATGACAAAGTTGACGTCATCCTAGGACTTCCTTGGCTCAGGAGATACGAGCTTCGCGTGTGCTGGCATCATCGATCCGTGAAGATACCTGCCACTTGTTCATCAGAAAGCCAAGAGATGGCCATCTGATGAACGTCTTGGAACGCCCACAAGCGTGTGGGTGTACGGCACGTGAGAGCGATGGCCTAACTCGTGGTACGGTCGTCATTACGACTGTACAAGACCGCAGTGAAGATGATCACTACACTGTAGAGAAAGCTCCCAGCGACTGCGCAAATACACAGGTGGCGCCGAAGGTCCACCATTCGAATAAGTCGATTGGACTGGGACATGAATGCATGCCGAGCGCGCAACAATCTAGAGAGAAGAAACCGGTTGCGAATTATCGGCAACAAGGAGGTAATAGGTCGACAAAGAAGTCGACCGTAGACGATCGTTACCTGACTACGGTTGAGCAGCCACTGTCAGGAGACGTGGAGGAAAGGAGTCCCACGTACTTAAGAAAGACGTTTCTCAAGTGGTCAATGCTGAGGGAGAGAGCCCCTAGCTTCCTGTGGATGTGAATACCCAGGAATTAACTAAAAATATAATGTCTTGGTCAATGACGGATCAAGTGTATGCGCTTAGACACTTAATATGATTGCATTCCAGAAAATAACTTCAGAGATAACTCAATTGCAGAAGTTGAAGCCAAAACGGTTGTTAAGTGATCTGCGTAGTAGCAAGGCCAAGCAGATCTGTGTACTCGTCGCGGAGGACGAAAACGTCACCAAAATTGGGTCTACAATGGTGTTAAATGATAAAGAACGGGTTCTTAGTAGCTCATCGATGGGCGAAAGCGTCGTCGATGAGAAGATTCGGATTGAGTGAAATGCATCTTGATCGTGAGAGTCGCTCCCGGCAAATCCTTTGCATAAGGATTTGATCGAATTTAGGGATGTATGCCCTAAATCCGTGTCTTGCGAGCTAGAAAAGGATAAAGAAACTCGTCATGAGTGCAAGCTCAAACCGAGCTCGAAGTACTGTGTCATGAAGCAGTTGCCACTGCCTCATGACCAGCTGCAAGCGATCGACAAGCTCTTAACCGATCGCTTAGCGGCAGGCCATGTGGAGAAATCAACTTCTTCTCACAGCTTTCCGGCCTTCTGTGTTCGAAAGGCCACAGGACGATGGCGGATAGTGCACACGTATAACAAATTGAATGCTGCAACGTTACCGGCTCAGACGCCGATACCGAGAAAGGACGTTATTATAGATGGTATGTCAAAGAGTACCATCTTTTCGTCCATGGATCTGGTGGATGCCTTCTATCAGATCTTCATGCGTGTACGGGACATCCCGTACACAGCAGTGAGCACCCCAAGCGGTATGCTGTAAGAGTGGCTAGTGATACCACATCGGCTAGGCGACGCCCCTGCATCGTTCAACAGATTTGTTACAAGTCTGATGAGACCGGTGCGAGATATCGCACTGAGTTATTTTGACGATGTGTTCGTTCATTGCGGAACTATGGACGGAAAGACGGAAGTGAAATTTTACAGAGCACACGTTTGTGAGGCTTTACAACCTATGCCCAAGCATAAGTTGTACGCCAACTTCATGAAGTGTAGATAAATGCAGAAAATAATGATGGAAAGTGTGGATCGCGCCTACCGCATTAAGTGCGACATCGATTTTATTGGTGGAGTGCGCTAGGAGATAGGCCTGTTGGCACAAATGATGGGACTTACCGACTGAATGACAAAAATCGACTGTGGAAATTATGCGGATTGATCCACCTAACGGTCAAGAAGGAGTATAGTAAAGGATCGACGACTAACCGATCACGATCCGCGATCAAGGACTTGGATCACCAAGTTACAAGGAACAGATCGCTCAAGGGGTGAACATCAACTGAAGTAATGGATCGCTAACGACAATGGAAAATAGACAAATATGGAAGCAAGCTGGAAGAATGGATTTTCAAGATTTTCAAACATGCGAGGTCTCAAAAGTAACGGTGATTCGACGGTGGATGCTAGATCAGAGACTCGAGAGATTGACCACGATCCATCTTGGGTGTGTAACGCTTGATTGTGTGGACACATACTTGTGTGGACACATGATTGATGTGGATCACATACAACGATCCACCACGGAGCGATCCTCCCCGAGCGATCCACCACCTAACGATCCGTTACGGAGCGATCCGCCACCCGAGTATCTGCCGTGGACCACATGGTGCACGAGGTGAATTACATAGACAGGCGATACGCAACAGTGATCTAGCGAACAGATAGGCATATTCATTGGTTTTGGATTTGCTTGGTTGACATTAAAGAGAATTGAATTTGCAACGAAAGACACGCGTTGACTTCTCCCGGGTAGTAAATTTTTCCTCCCGTTGAATAGAGAGCGGCATGTGTCTTTACAAACTTCGCCTTTGGATTGTCTTGGCCAGGCGGAATATCAGTTCTCACCCGCCCAACTGCGGTCGGAGCAGTAAACGTAGCGGTTCAGATTCAAGGTCGCGAGATGGCTCAAGTGGTCAGAAGGCTTGCGGATCAAGCATCAACTTTAGATACAGGCGACTTTGGGAGAGCACCTAAGTGTAATTGCGATCGAGTAAAGAGTTTCCACTTGATCCACCCCATGTTTGATCGGGTGAAGAATTTCCGCCCGATCAACCTCCATCCCCAAAACGGTCAAGTCCAGATTCAACTCAAGTCCACCAAGAAGAGCGCAACCCTCCCCACCGAAGGGTACGCAAGGTGAGCAAGAAGACACAGAGCACGGAATCGGGGTACCCCCTTTCGTTAGTCGGACGTCCGGGCGCCAGTGGGGAGTCGAGATCAGAAGGAATTTATAGTCACCACTCCAACACAATGGTACGCGTGCCCGGGTCTTCTATGAATCGGGATTTCGCCGTGAGTCTCTGAGAGAAGAAGTCAACATCAAGACTGAACCTGGGATAGAAGCAACATCGAAAAAGAGGTCGTCGCAGACGCGTGAGATTGAAGAATCTTCAAATCTTTAAAGTTTTAAAAGAGGATTTGACGAAACCTTAAAGGAAAGACGAAGATCCGTTGCACTATATGGAAGGTAAACCCCCACCCCCTCCTGAGGTTCCCTTCTGGAGCCACCGCGGATCGAGCTGCAAAGCACTATGTGCAGGATGATAGTCCTATGGGAACCCCTAAACGATTTCCATTCATATCAGACAAACCATCAGAAATGATGAAGAAAGAAGCGAGGCGTTTGGACGACTTTAAGAGGCTGGCCGCGGTGAAACAAGATTGAAACGTCTCCAAGAATAGGCAGGCCGGAGACAAGGTCAAGACGGAGAAGATGAATCAAGCCTCGCAGTCAGTGGATCGTGAAATAAATTTGAAGATTGGCGATTCGACGAAATCAGCCGGGAATATCATTTGAAGGACTGAAGAAGATGTTGTCGAGCGACACTGTGCTGTAGACGATAAGGCCGAAACCGACCGGATCGCTACGCGGACCGATATCAGCACCCAAACCAACTACCAACATGTTGGAGGCGCTCCGGCGTCTAATTAACCTATTAACGGAGGCGTGGTTCACTGCTTGAGCATTCAATGCGCAAACGCTACTAGAGTGCAACCAAGGTCGATTGATCGCTGCCGAACAGTCGCTGTTTGAGACTTTGAGCTCACTCATAGGCATACGTGACCCCGGAGACAACCCGACCCCGCCGATCGGCACTACGGATCAACGGATCACGCCGCGAGTCACAATTGATCAAGTTCCTACACCGGTAAACGATTCCCCATTCCCCAATGATGAACACACTGGATCGCCCCGTTATGCTTCAGAGGAATCAGAAGAGAACTCGAACGATTCCTCTCGAGATCCAACGGATGTCGCTAGGCCCAAAAAAGGGCGCAGATACATCGCGGGAGAATTTAAACGGAACGATGCGGAGGCGCTATCTGAAAAGCCACCGGCGACGCGATTCCCGTATATGGTGGAATCAGATCAGGTGTATTCCTATTTTCGAGCAGCCGTGGAGAAACTTGAGCTAGAACACGCCCGTATGAACGCCGGGCGAGTGGATATTCACCTACCCGATCCGGAGATTGATGTGCCAGATGTGAACATGGAGTCGGTTGAATCGCGTCTTAGTAGATCGCACGACCATGATTGTGGGCGCCAAGACCAAGGTAATATAAGATTACCACAGGTTGCAACAGCAGGGACACGGATGGTGGTGGTTGTTCTAACCAAAGTATATGGATGTCTGTCATGGCCTAACTGAAAGAATTCGCCGGACGGGAGAAGAGTGAAGAACGATCTAGAGACTAATTCAGTAAGATGAAGTCAGTGTTCCTAATCTATCAAGCGCCTGATGCGGAGAAGTGCCTGGTGTTCAGCGATCTTCTTACGGAACCGGCGCATGACTGGTATAACCAGCTCAGTCGCTCGACGAGGACTTCGTGAAAGGCACTCCTGGAAGGCTTCATGGCCAAATACGGAGGAAAGAACGGCATTTCGGGTGGGAGACTCTACTACCAAGCCCGTAAGCGATCGAAAGAGACTCCATTGGAGTACTTGTACCGTTTGAATGTGAACGCGGTACGGGCTAAGATCCCGATACGAGATGGACCGTCTGTTATCGGCAAGGAGCATGTGAATCATTACATTGGTACCCTGGATGATCGCGATCTGGCGAGAACGTTAACGATGTCACGCCTTGGAGATGCAGACGATCTGGAAGAAACGCTGTAACAATGCGATAATATGGAAGTCCGAGCAGACCACGCCTCTGTGGGGTCGAGCAAGTTTCGACATCGTGTTACGTCACAGGAGGCCCAAGTGCCAGCCAAACCAGCTCGGGATGTGAGAGCAGTGGATCAGACATGGATTCTTGCGGATCGGACTCCGAATCGGATCAACGCAAGGTATACATAACTACAGCTGCGGATTGCGCTCAGAAGCCGGAAGAACCACTCGTACGAAGTGCTAAAGTCGATCAAGATAGGCACTAAAATATTGGAAAGCCTCAAACAGTGTGTACGCACTATGGGTCGAAGAGGTTGTACGATCGCGGATGTTGGAAGCGACTGACGTGTCAGAAGTGCGGACGTAAAGGTCATACTGCGGACAAGTGCTACTACGTGTGTTCCGTATGCAAGAACATCCACGATGAAGGAAAGTGCCTGATGGAACAGTTTTATAACATGTTCCGCCAGTTGTATGTTCCTACCAAGAATGTAGGGCTTTTTCCGGAACAATACCAGAAGATGATAAATTAGGACGCTCGCCAGGTTGGAATCTGGTACGAACCGAGTTTTATAGGCTCTGCATGTATGCATTTGTGGAGAGGAAGTTGGTCGATGGAAGAGGTGATCAGCAGGATGACCCAACTAATACTTTAATTCTTCAAAGTGCCTGCGTTCGGTTTCGAGGATTAGAAGACATGATGAGTATGCCCGATCGCCCACCAAGATAGAACTTGCGTTAGCGCCGGGGGAGTCAAGGGGATATTGGAAATACCATACACCAGAAAAATGGTTCAAGCAAGTTTAAGTGGTTGGAAAGATTAACAACGAATAGGCTACAATGCTGCTTGACTCAGGAGCTGACGATCTCGATCGTGGAAACCGCCTTTACTCGTAAGGTGGGATGTGTCATCGACGAGAATCAAAAATAGGAGTGTATGGGGATCGGTGAAAACGCGAACATGACCGAAGGACGCACAAAGATCAAGATAACCCTAAATGGATCGCTGATGTACTACTTTGATGTATGGGTGGGTGATCAAGTCGATAAACAAGCGATCCTGGGCATGGATTTGATGGTACCCGCAGGTATACGTCTGGATTTAGCGGGAGAGACGCTAATATTGCCGGATGAAGTGAGAATTCATTTAGCAGTACGCAGACCTCTGTACGGATCGTCCATGCAGCCGATTGGGATACCAGAACAGCACGTGGTGCTGCCGGTCGGTAGATCGGCGGAGATAAGGATCGTCAACGTCCAGTCTAACGCCAAGCTGTGGGTAAGCGTGATCCAACATGGGTATTCAATGTGACCAACGGGGTGAGTCGGATCAAGTACTTGCATCCTGAAAAATATCAGCGATACAGAAGTTACTCTCGATCGCGGACCGACTTTAGGCTGGATTATGGCTGCCAATATGGTGCCTCGATACCCAGGCTACGTCTCGGTTGGATCGCGACGGTACAACGAGTGGCAGACTCTAGCATTTGAAGAAAAGACAGAAAAAGAGGAAGAGCTGCCGCCCGAATACGCTGGTCCGCTCGTGTATCACCCACCATACCCTACGCCAGAGGAGATTTTAAGTCGACCAAAAGAGAATAATGAATCAACGGACGGCCTGATCCGAGACGAGAAAGTTGTTCCACGTGTGGAGCCATCACCACGTGTAGTTAGCACGATCGAGGAGGAGGGTGGAGGCGATAGAGTGCCCGAGGGGCCAATGGAAGGAGGTGATACAAATCAGGACAAGAATATCAATCGATCCCATGACGGATCGCTTGACGTGATCGATGACCTACAAGTGTATTATCTGTCAACAAGCGTACTGCCTGTGGTTAACATGATTTAAGAACAAGTGACGAACGACGGAGTAGGCGATCAGTCCAAGAAAGAGGCCGGACCTTTACCAGATGTAAAGATCGATGAAGAGCCATGTCCGGAGGATGATCGAATCGCGAGAGAGCCGGATATCTCTACCTATCTTCATGAAAGTGGTAAACTGTACGTCGAGGATGTGGATCAGCACATGGCGGTATTGCCTGGCATTGTTACGCCTACTTCCGAAGTCACGATTGACCATATTCAGGTATGCGATCCAGACGTACCGCTGACTGATGACCAGGGACGATTGAGACAATTGATCCGGAGAAACAAGCACCTTCTGATTGGCAAGGGTAACGCACTCCTTCTAGCCGCACGAGAGACGATATGCGATATTGCCGTGGGAGGAGCGAGCCCGATCGCACACAGAGTACGGCCAGTAGCGCCCAAGTTCCGTGAGAGACAAGCGGATTGATTAAAGGACTGCTCTTTGCCAAGATTATCCGACCTTCCAAATCGCCATTGGCGTCGCCGATCGTTGTAATTGTCAAGAAGAATGGCGAGAACATTCGATTGTGTATCGACTATCGACGAGTAAATCAGCTAATAAGGCTGATGGTATATCAAATGTCATTGATCAGCGAGCTATTACAATACATAGAAAAATCGATGTGGTATTGTTTACTAGATATGGCAAGCTAGGTTTGGGTAGTGGAGATGACGGAACGAGCAAGAAGAATTTTCGCATTCATTACGCCATCAGGCTTGTTTGAGTGACTACGGATGCCGTTTGGGTTAAAAAATGCTCTGCAGATTTACCAACGCCTGATCGACAATGCATTGTATGGATATATGAAGATCGGCGCTGATCCAGACGCCTCTTCTATGAGTCGTCCGAACGGATCGACGTGTTCACAGAAGGAGTACCGGACACCAGTCAGACACCTTCTGTGCTAGGTCGGATATCGTACATCGATGACATATTTATTCCACCTACATCGTGGACTGCTCTATAGGAAATAGTAGAAGGATATCGACGTGTATGCGACAAGTGGGATTTGTCGACCAGCCTGAACAAACGTTTCAAGTACGGCGCAAGGAGGATTATCTCGGTCATCAAGTATCACTCGCTGGATCGGAAGCCCACTTAAACGATCTCGGATCGCTGGTTGAAACTCCCGTTTTCTCGAACGCTGCAGTAGACGCAGTCGTTCCTGGGAAGTTTGCATTTTTATAGTCGATTCATTGAATATTTTGCAATATACGAATCAGTGCTCTACGAACTACGCGAAGCAGATTTACACAAAATTCGCCGCATGCAAAGATGGAGTCGACTATACCGAGTGAAACGAGAGTTGAAGATTGCAAAGATCAAGGTGACAGCGATACAGATCGTATTTGCGTAAAAGGGGACGATCCAGATAAGGGGGATCCAGATCGTATCGGTGTAGCAGGGGGTGAATCAAAAGTGGACGATCGCAAAGATCAAGGTGACAGCGATCCAGAACATATCTGTGTAGCAGGGAGCGATCCAGCGTTTTTCTGTGTTACAGGGGGCGACCTGATCTCAACGGACAGAAGTCGATGGGAAATAGCGATAATTTCGCTCACCATGTTGAAGGATAAGATCGCTAAAACTTCGATTCTAAAACATTTCGATCCGGATCATCCTCCAGTGATAATGGTCTATGCTAGTAAATGGGCAGTATCTGCAGCTTTGCTACAAGAACACGATGGAACATACTGGACCGTAAGGTTCACAAGTCGGACGCTAAAACCCAACAAGATTAACTATGGAGTGGTGGAAAAAGAGGTTTTAGCTCTGTTGCGCATCCTGTATATCAGCTACACTATGTTGGTTTCACGAGAAATCAAGGTGCTCACGCGTCGTTCGACGTTGAACTGGCTGGTACAATCTTTATGTCTGAATGAGAGGCTAGGGAGATGGGTGGCGTTATTGTCGAATTGGGCGCTAGAGATCAAGAAGTGTGAAAAGGAAGAAGATGAAATCCTGGGTACACTCGCCGACAGCATAACCCCGCGCGAAGAGATTGATGAGACGTTGATCGCGATCACCCCTCAGAAATAGCCGAAACATACTATAAGTATGTTACCACCAACGGTGAAGGAGGGTAAAAGTCTTTGGGTGGTCGGTTTTGATGGATCGGCCCGAGCCGAATGGAAAGACGGGCATATAGCGCAATAGTATGGAAGCTCTCAGAATGGAACATAGTGACTGCTGCAGCCGAATACGCTACAGACTTGATAGTGAACGAGGCTGAACAACGTGGATTGGTACTAGGTTTCGATCTCTCGGCCGATCAAACGCGGGGGCTTATCATCATTTGTGGCTATTCTAGCTTAGTGATCAGGCAGATGCGCGGAGAAGTAGATTGCAAAGCGCCCGGATTGCAGTTGTTACAACATAAGGCTATGAAGAAACTCCAATCCTGACCGATCCATGAATGTTAACAGATGAAGAGGGACTGAAATCAGAGTGCTGATCTATTGGCAAGCAAGGATTTGCATCAAGAGCAAGGCTCGATCGCTTTATCCGATCAATTTCGTCAGGATTTCTGTTCTTCGAACTGGTTGGACGAGTTGTTGACACCCAAAAGTGTCGATCAGGTCGTGATAATAGCTGCCGTCACTAGGTTCAGCCGTAAGAAGACGGCGATCGCGTGAAGTACTGCAAGAGGAATTTGTTCGGCAGGTTAGAATCGAGAGAATTAAGCAAGCACAAGAAGAGGAGAATTGGATGGTTAACCTGAAGGAATTTCTAATCGGAGACATAACGAAGTTGAGTGTTGAAGAAGCGAAACTATGTGCTCGGATCGCGTCCGAATATGAGGTAGATGAGAGCGTATTATTGTTTTTCTTCCCTCGATCAACGGAAGATCCGGATAATCGGGTGGAGTTGGTTCGTTTGGTGATACCATAACTACTGCATCAATATTTCCTGCATCACTACCACACCAGTCTGGAGGGCGGCCACCAAGGGATAGGCCAAACGTATCAACAAATCCGGTCTAACTTTCGCTGGAGAAGACTCTATCGAAGTGTCCAGCGTTACGTGGTATAATGTGTTGATTGCACGACGGGAAAATGAAAACCTGATCTTCGCGGCGAATCCCCTGGGAATCTCCAAGCCACTTACCCGTTTCAAATAATCGCGATGGATCACATGCCGTCACTACCGCGATATTTTAAAGGAAACACCGAGTTGTTGTTGTGGGCGGATCTGCTCTCAGGGTACGTGATCGCCAAGGCGAATTCCTCTAGAACTACACAAACGATTCGCGAGAGTTTCGAGGAGTGTGCGTTTCGAAGATTTGGGGCCAGTGAAGAGATCCGCCACGATCGAGAGCCAGGGTTCATGTCCGATTTCTTCCGAGCGTTCAATCGGATCGCGGGGCACAAACAACGCGCAACCATGGCGTACCGACCTCAAGCAAACGAGACAGCAGCATGAATGGTGCAAACGCTGACGAGGGTTTTGAAAATGTACGTCACGGATACGAATCAGAAGGATTGGTACGAGAACGCCTAGAGGTTGACGTTCGCCATCAATACGGCACAGGGTCGTGTGCGAGGAGATACTCCGTTCTACCTGATCCACGGTTGGGACCCACGATCGACGTTGGAAGCGACTTTGCACCTTGGGTAGCACCAAACGACGGGATCGAGAACCCCGAAGATGGCGATATCATATACAGCGTCAGTATCAACGAGCGAGAGATGTCGTTTACTATCGACTACGGATCGCGATCCAGGATCGGACCGATCGACAAAATACTGAGGAAGGATCACATGAGATCGAGTTTGGATCGAAAGTATGGTTCTATTTGGATCGGGTGAAAGAAGGACACGCCCGAAAGCTGGCACACATGTGGCACGAACCATTTCGGGTAAGGGAACTCTGTGGAAGACACGCGGTGTGGTTGGAAGTTTCGGGTACTCCGTATCGACTATTCCCGTTGGTACACACATCCAAGCTTAAGCGAGTAAATAACTTCCCGAATCGGCGATAAACCAGTTGAATGTTGAGGAGGCGGATCGCCTAGATTTTGACGATTCCATGCTGCCGGAAGACAGCTGGGATCGCACATTAGATGAAGATGAACTCGAAGTCGAGAAGATAATAGATGTGCGATTCAGCAGAAGGATTCGTTTTGGAAGAATCCAACGCCAGTATTTGGTGCAATGGAAGGGGTCTAGTGATCCGAAATGGATAGACGAGGAAGCCTTGAACTGTGGTGCCTTGCTGCAAGAATTCTATCGCGATCGAGTCAGCAAGACATCGCTTCGAGGTGATGCAATCACACGAAGAACGGGTGGATAAATAGCCGAGGTGTCGAATCGGAATTGGCCTGCAAGAAGGTTGCAGAGGGAATACTGGGGGAGAATTGATGTATGGCGATCCATGGTATTAAAGCCCGATCGCAGTGAGTGTATATGACAAAAAAAGCAAATGAGATGAATTTTTGTGACGATCGACGAAAACAATAACGGTGGAGATGTATCAAATGATTAAATGAAGAGACTGCCTGGATCGCTATGGATTACTTTGAAAAAAATTAGTGGACAGGCGAGTGATCGACGACCCTGTGTGATCCATCAATGCGGAATCGAAACTGGTTGCGCCAGGGTTCAGCTGAATACAAGCGCACCAATGCTGATATCACTTTGGGAACGTTCTTCTGCGGATTGCCAAGACCCGGATACCAAGGACGCATCTCGACTGGAGAAGGGAGATGCATGAAGAAGGGGTCCAGAAGCAAGTCCATGTCACAGTGTCCGTCGATCATCCCCTGAATAATGAAACGAAACAGGTTTTCCACCGGGGTCCGGATCGCTATCGCCGCTGTTTTTGCTGCTGGTAAAGCTGCGCCAGCTCCAGATCGCGATCACGCTGCTCGATCGGCAGGTATACGGCGTGGGTCGCTTCCCACAGAGCCTGTCGGTGCCGTGTTTTGAAGCCACGATACATGGACGACAACTCCGTGAACCGACCAGTCGCGTTAAAAGAGACCGGTGTTAATTGGCTAGGTATTGGCTCCAGGGCTCTTGCCGGTATAGCGCCAACACTAGAGCCGAAGTACCCATCCGTGGAATCCACTTGGATTCAGGCGGATCAGCGTTGGATCGAGGAGCTATGGGTGCTGGTAAGATGTACCCTTTCAGACGTGTCAGATGCTTGAACAGGGTATCCACGTCCAGCCCCGCCACGCAGGTCAAGCTGACACGACGGGCAGACCACGTGTTTTCGTGGTGGTGGGACCAGGGTACCCGATCGCGGTATCCGGGAAAGCATTCAGCGCGGGGTATTCGGGTCGGTGCCAAACGATCGTTTTCAGCTGGCGGAAGCAGGGCATTCTCGGCATCCCGCGCGTTGCTCGTCATGCTGACCGATCCGTCGGATTCACTTGATGTTTTTCTAAAAATATCCAACTTTGAGACTGGAAGCTTCGCTGGTGGTGCGGATCCACTCGAAGATGGGGGCTATCCAGACTTGGGAATGGGAGAATCCACGCGAATTGGGACAGGAGTCGATCCGGAAGAAGGCTGATCATTGCCCGACGATCCACGGCGCCGCAACGAAGAGCGCGGCCCAGACAAAGCGTCCAGGGTATCTTCTTCAGAAGAGTCGAATGTCCGTGTATCAGAGAGCGGCGGATCGCTGGCCGAAAGCTTCTGGAACCACTTACTTCCTGTTTAGGAGGCGGATCACTTTTTACTCGCGGTGCCTTGAGTTGACGGAGTCCGTGCAGATCCTGACGTGGCTTTGGACTAGTCAGAGCGAGATGATCTGGAAAATCGCGCAGATACGCGGGGGCTTCATCAGCCCCCGCGTATCTGCCGTCGCACTAGTTCATTGGATTGCGGGGAATCACCGGCTGGCTTGGCCGAAGGGGTATCCACCGATTCCGTTCCAGATCGCGTCATCTTCGCGGCGCGGGGACGCTTGATCGGGAGATTGGGATCCGTGGACCTGGATTATTTGCCGGTTGGTGGTGTAGCGGAAGCTGTAGACGGAACATTCGGAGGGAGGCGGAACGATCCAGAAGCGAATTGATCCAGGCGAGTCCGGATCACGTCGCGATCGCGAACGGCTGAGAGACACTTCTGTTCCCAGCCCCATGCTTGACTGTGCAGACGATCCACCTGGGCGTCCCGATCCGCGAGGTCCGATCGCAGCCGCTTCAGCTCCACCTCTACGCGCCCTTGTGCGCAGAGGCGGTCTTGATATGCCTTTGACATGTCTTCCAGCGCCACTCTGGCCATTCCAAGTTTCTTATCAACTTTGTTGAAGAGTTTCTTGTACTCGGGTGCCTTGACCGTTGCAACATGGAGATCGCAACCCGAATACTGTTCCGCAGCAGCCAGGCGCGAAGTCAACGCTTCTACTTGCTGTTGGACGATGAACGATTCACGAATGAGCCGATACTCTGCTTGTTTTAATTTCCTTTCGGCTTTTAAGAGAGACGTCTTGAATTCCCAGATCACGTGATCTTGACCCAAGCGTCGTGCCAGCTCCGTCTGAAACCCGCGCAACCTCTCACTCAATTTATGACGATCGATCCAGATGCCGAGATAACGCTCTTGGACTTAGGTCGACAAGCGCGGGGCGATCTCGACGTACGATCGCAGTTCCGTTTGCAGTCGGTCGATCTGCATTTTCTGGTCCCGACATATTAACTCCAAAGAGTTGCAATCTGCAACAACTTCGTCCTGAAGATCCAGTTGATCGTAGAGTGTCGCGATCCCCTCAGTCAAAGTATATCGATCCATCAAGCTTTCAGCGCCCACCCGAGACGAACGCAACACGGCATGCCTTCCGCCAGTCGAAACCGGCAGTGGAGGGGAAGGCCGGATCGGGCTATCAGCCTCCGAGCTGATATGTGCAAACGATATGGGTGTGGTGGAGTGGTGATCACAAATAGGTTGTGAGTTCAGCTTCCCACTGGCTCATGGACGTCCGGCTAACGAAAGGGGGTACCCCGATTCCGTGCTCTGTGTCTTCTTGCTCACCTTGCGTACCCGTCGGTGGGGAGGGTTGCGCTCTTCTTGGTGGACTTGAGTTGAATCTGGACTTGACCGTTTTGGGGTTGGAGGTTGATCGGGCGGAGATTCTTCACCCGTTCAAACATGGGGAGGATTGAGTGGAAACTCTTCACTCGATCGCAATTACACTTAGGTGCTCTCCCAAAGTCGCCTGTATCTAAAGTTGATGCTTGATCCGCAAGCCTTCTGACCACTTGAGCCATCTCGCGACCTTGAATCTGAACCGCTACGTTTTCGACCGCAGTTGGGCGGGTGAGAACTGATATTCCGCCTGGCCAAGAAATCCAAAGGCGAAGTTTGTAAAGACACATGCCGCTCTCTATTCAACGGGAGGAAAAATTTACTACCCGGGAGAAGTCAACGCGTGTCTTTCGTTGCAAATTCAATTCTCTTTAATGTCAACCAAGCAAATCCAAAACCAATGAATATGCCTATCTGTTCGCTAGATCACTGTTACGTATCGCCTGTCTATGTAATTCACCTCGTGCACCATGTGGTCCACGGCAGATACTCGGGTGGCGGATCGCTCCGTAACGGATCGTTAGGTGGTGGATCGCTCGGGGAGAATCGCTTCGTGGTGGATCGTTGTATGTGATCCACATCAATCATGTGTCCACACAAGTATGTGTCCACACAATCAAGCGTTACACACCCAAGATGGATCGTGGTCAATCTCTCGAGTCTCTGATCTAGCATCCACCGTCGAATCACCGTTACTTTTGAGACCTCGCATGTTTGAAAATCTTGAAAATCCATTCTTCCAGCTTGCTTCCATATTTGTCTATTTTCCATTGTCGTTAGCGATCCATTACTTCAGTTGATGTTCACCCCTTGAGCGATCTGTTCCTTGTAACTTGGTGATCCAAGCCCTTGATCGCGGATCGCGATCGGTCAGTCGTCGATGCTTTACTATACTCCTTCTTGACCGTTAGGTGAATCAATCCGCATAATTTCCACAGTCGATTTTTGTCATTCAGTCGGTAAGTCCCATCATTTGCGCCAACAGGCCTATCTCCGAGCGCACTCCATCAATCAAATCGATGTCGCACTTGATGCGGTAGGCGCGATCCACAATTTCCATCATGGTTCTTCTATGCTTCCCCACAACGTCCTCTGCACCGGCGGTCGACATACAGTGTCTATCGACTGTGCACATACAACACCCATGGATCGTGTGTGAAGAAGCATAGAAGAACCATGATGGAAATTGTGGATCGCGCCTACCGCATTAAGTGCGACATCGATTTGATTGATGGAGTGCGCTCGGAGATAGGCCTGTTGGCACAAATGATGGGACTTACCGACTGAATGACAAAAATCGACTGTGGAAATTATGCGGATTGATTCACCTAACGGTCAAGAAGGAGTATAGTAAAGGATCGACGACTGACCGATCACGATCCGCGATCAAGGGCTTGGATCACCAAGTTAAAAGGAACAGATCGCTCAAGGGGTGAACATCAACTGAAGTAATGGATCGCTAACGACAATGGAAAATAGACAAATATGGAAGCAAGCTGGAAGAATGGATCGCTAACGACAATGGAAAATAGACAAATATGGAAGCAAGCTGGAAGAATGGATCGTCAAGATTTTCAAACATGCGAGGTCTCAAAAGTAACGGTGATTCGACGGTGGATGCTAGATCAGAGACTCGAGAGATTGACCACGATCCATCTTGGGTGTGTAACGCTTGATTGTGTGGACACATACTTGTGTGAACACATGATTGATGTGGATCACATACAACGATCCACCACGGAGCGATCCTCCCCGAGCGATCCACCACCTAACGATCCGTTACGGAGCGATCCGCCACCCGAGTATCTACCGTGGACCACATGGTGCACGAGGTGAATTACATAGACAGGCGATACGCAACAGTGATCTAGCGAACAGATAGGCATATTCATTGGTTTTGGATTTGCTTGGTTGACATTAAAGAGAATTGAATTTGCAACGAAAGACACGCGTTGACTTCTCCCGGGTAGTAAATTTTTCCTCCCATTGAATAGAGAGCGACATGTGTCTTTACAAACTTCGCCTTTGGATTGTTTGGCCAGGCGGAACATCAGTTCTCACCCCCCTCACAACTGCGATCGGATGCAGTAAACCCAACGGTTCAGATTCAAGGTCGCGAGACGGCTCAAGTGGTCAGAAGGCTTGCGGATCAAGCACCACCTTTAGATAAAGGCGACTTTGGGAGAGCACCTAAGTGTAATTGCGATCGAGTAAAGAGTTTCCACTTGATCCACCCCATGTTTGAACGGGTGAAGAATTTCCGCCCGATCAACCTCTATCCCCAAAACGGTCAAGTCCAGATTCAACTCAAGTCCACCAAGAAGAGCGCAACCCTCCCCACCGACGGGTACACAATGTGAGAAAGAAGACACAGAGCACGGAATCGGGTTACCCCCTTCGTTAGTCGGACGTCCGGACGACAGTGGGGAGTTGGGATCATAAGGAATTTGTGATTACCACACCACCACAGAAGCGTATAATAGGGGCTTGCAAAATCAAAATTGTGAGTGCATCGTGGACTAGAATGATGTACTTTCAGATCCTTAAAAGATGATGGCGATCATTGATCGGTTCGCGTTAGTCGATGTCAAGAGACTATGAAAGTTCCTTGGTCTAGCAATGCACTTGCACAAGTGCTCGCGCAACTACGCCGAGATGACTGTGTACCTTTATGCCTTTTTAACAAAAGTGTGAAGCGGTCATGGAACGATGACAATCAGCGTTCCTTTGGAATTATTAAGCAGAACTTGATGCAGTCGCCCATCTCTGCGATTGCTGAACAGGATAGACCATTCCGTATGGGCTGAGACGCCAGCAATTTTTGCGATCGGCTGTGCGTTGATGTAGTATGACACAGATGGTGCGAAGCGCGTCATCTGCTATCGATCGCGTGAGCTGCAACCAGCTGAGCGTAATTACCCAGTGCATGACTACGATCTCCTTGCCATGAAATACGCACTGACTAAGTTCCGCGTCTATCTCCTGGGAGATAGACCGTTCATCGTCGACACGGACCATTCGTCTTTACGCACGGCCGTTATTAGTCCACATCTCTCGCAAAGAATGGCGAGTTGGCTGTCTTTCTTCGCGGAATATAACTTCTCCGTGGAATATAAACCAGCAAGACTTTAACGTCGTCGCTGATGCGTTTTTGCGTCGGGTCTATTTCGAGCCAAACGCGCGCGCTCACAGTGAGGCATTTCCCACTGTTGCGGCGCTGTAGTCAGTGTGCCTTCGTCGCCGTTCCTCGACGACGTGTGGAAGGCCTGCGCAGAGGATAAGAATCTTATCTGTATAGATGAATTATCTTGTAAATACATATCGGAAATCCATGTCGGATTTGCCGCTTCTATACCGTTTTCTTCGGATCGATATACGACTCAAAAAAGTGTGATGTACTACACATCAGTTGCAGAAGACAAGCCTCGTGTCGTTGTGCCCGATCATGATAATTTGCGTTTGCGCATCATGTTCTAATAATACGATGTGCCAACAGGTGGACATCGTGGTAGATAAAAGACTTACCATACGGTAAGTCATGACTTTTACTGGCCACGCCAGTGTAATTTCGTGCGAAAGTACATGCGCTCTTGCGAAATCTGTCAGCGGGTGAAGCCTAGCCCTTCATCTCGAGCGCCATTGCAGCCTCTGCCGGGACCGGCAGTGTTGGGAAAACGTTACCATGACCTTTGTTTTCAGGTTTTCCAAAGACACAAGGATAATGATATTCTTGTGTTTGTGGTCCGTTTCAGCAAGATGGTGCATCTTGCTTCGGTTCCCGAGTCGATCAGTGCACCTAAATGTGCGCGTGTCTCCATCAACACAGTGTTTCGACTTAACAGGTTACCCCGTGAACTTGTGTCCGACTGTGACCGTCGGTTCTCAGCGTAATTTGGTAATCCGTGTTATGAACGTTGGGAACACGGTTGAAGATGTCAGCCTCTCATCATTCCGAAACGGATGGTCAGAATAAACGTGCAAACCTTGTCCTCGAAGAAATATTTCGAGGATACGTCCACTCCTATCGAGTAGGAGTTTAGCAAACGACTATACGTTTGACGCCGATGTCGATAATGTCGACATCGACGAAGCTGATCTTAGCAGTAGCGATATCGCTGCTGCCACGTCAGACAACGATGACGATGCTGATCTTGCAGCATCGTCAATGATCATGCCAGCGAGACCGTAGATACCCTTGCTGAAGAGGGAGAAAGACCTCCTATCGGTGCTCACGCAGCGCACTGGAAGACACAACAGCGAGTCAATAGAGAACTTTCTGTTGACTGGAGAAGCGGTTGTCCGTTTCGTTCAGGACTCCATATCAAACGCGGTATCCGCCAGAAACGGAACGCAGACAAGAATGAACGAGCAAATGTTCTTCCATGTAAGATTCAGGACCTAGTACTACTGTCTACGGTAAATTTACCTAGACATGCAGTCACTTGCGTCGGCAGTAGTTTACTACTGCCTAAATACATTGGTCCCTTTCGTGGATTGCACCGCAAAGGCAATGCATACACGACGAATTTGCCTCGTACGATGCGCACGCTTCCTACGTTAACTGTTGGTCGTCTCGTCCGTACTATCAGCACGAGGCCTCTTCCGAGAACGGAGATGACCAGCACGCTCAAGGATTCCAACAAATTCTTGTGATCACGGACCAAACGCTCATGTTAGTCCTTTAGTAACGCAGTCTCGCGACTAGCCGCCATTAGCTAATCGCGCAAGAGACTTAACACTCGTTCATTCTCAAGCCAAGCTAACGCGAAACCCGATCAGTAATTCTTGCGATCGGCACGAAGATGGCGCACGGTCGTCTGTATGTCATGCCGACGATTGTTTCCGTGCTCCACGCCGTCCCTCAACTCGATTAGGACGCGTTCATGGTGCTTTAAAAATCTCCTGCAGGTCGGCGTCTGAGCCGGATCTTGTTTTTCCACCACCATTGAAACCACTGGTGGATTCTCACGGTGGTCGACGCTTTCACATGGGCGTATCGTAAGCGACCGCGTAGAGAGAGGAGCGAACAAGTTTCCTTGTCCGCTGACGAGGGAATCCGCCTTCGTATGACAGCTGGGATCATCGGTCCCAGCTGATATCTAATGTAAAGGGTCTCGTCCGACAGTACGACGAGACGCATTCGTCCAGTCCTCGGGCCAATCGGTAATCACGCGCTTTTGGTGTTTATAGACTGATTGCAAGTTTGCAATCGCGTCCCGCATCTCAGCTGAGATGTGTGCCCTTCCTCAGGGCGAACTGAGAGAATACACAATCCCTTTAAGCGCATTGCGAGTTTTCGATACAACTAGCACAATGGTAACCCCATGTAAGGCAAGGAATGCCTGCCTTACGTGACAATCAATGCAACATGTACGTTGCACCGGTTTGCGTTCGCTTTTTAAACTTGACGCGGACTGTCTAATGTTTTATAAGCCACGCTTTACGTCCAAGATTCGTAACGCTTTGAGCAAACGCGTTCCACGCCGCTAAATGCGAGTTTTTATCACGCTTTTAGTACAGTTGTACCATCGATGCTTAAACAATCCACCGAGATAGAAGTCTTCTTCAGCGCGAAAGTTCCTCGCACTAGAATATCAAGCCATGAAGCTCGCTCGCATCGAATAATGGAATATGATGGTGTGCGCTTGTCTCGTGAGACAAGCTGTTGATGAGATGCTCGGGCAAGCGCCACGGCTCAAGATCATCGCGCTTCAACGTGACAACTTCATCGGTACCACGGGCTTCAGAGTGACGACGGCTCGCGCTATCGTCAGCGCGCTCGTATGAAGACACACGTGTTGACCGTGGTGATGAGTAATTGTACCCACCACCGTAATCATTGTCGCTGCCGAGAACACTGTGACGCAAGTCGCGAGTCCGATCTTTCGACATTCCCTCTGATGAAGAAGAGACGACGCAGGTGATCGCGATGTCTCTTAGCCTTTCCCGAACCAGACGCATCTGACTCGCCAGAGTACATGACCCCCAACTCGGAGTCATCGTGTGCACGAGGTGTGATACCGTGCGCCTGCAGCAACAGGTGCTGAAGGCAGAGAGCGAGCAGCAGATGACGATTCGTCTGCCGCAGAGGCTGACGCAGCGAAAGGCTGTGTCTTTTTGGAGCCACCCCGCAGATACATGTTAACTATGCGATGCAAGGTCAATTATAAATGGACCTGATCAAACTATTGCTCCCCGTCCCGATGATGTCCAACGGGTGGCCACCAAGTTTCGATAGTCACCAAGTGACTATCAGTTGAGTGGGGGGTTGATGTAACGGGATATCCCGTCACATGAAATTGTCATCACGAAGAAAATGGCAATGAAGAATATTACGTTGGAGATTCTTTTAACAATATCAATAAGTATAGTGATATCGTTGGGATGACTGAAGGATCTACTCATTGGTTGATATTATGACTATATTAACCCACCAATCGCTGCTAGACGCGCGCAATGGGAGGTGAGTAGACGTCATCATGCGTTTAGTTATACAAAGATGAAAAGTCAGTACAAACTGAAAACAAGAGTTATAAGACTTAATTGTATCAAATAACTGTCTTACTTTTTCCTACAAGTAGAGCCTTGCTTAAGTTGTTCATCCTCCCTCTGCGTAGTGCTTACACTGAGTAGGGCACTTATATTCACTGTTGTCAGTAAAAGTTGACTTCGTACTGGCAGACCAGTACGTAGCTGTCGGTGCCCCGCTACACCCACTGCTGCGCGGTACGAGACGGAAAGGCCATAATGGACGAGCTTTTTCGCCTGACAATGGACTCGCACATGATTTTTGTGCACGATTGGGAGGAGAAGATCATCGCGTTTTGGAAATCGATCGAGAATCTGAACGCCATCATTTCGATTTCCCTAAAGTCTACTGAGCATTTGACGGATACCGTGGGTGTGGATGACCTGCATCAGAATTATCGATAAAATATGGGAAATGGAAGTATTAGGGGTTCTTATAGGGGGATGTACCGGATAATGAGAGGGAAACCATACGCAAGACTGTGTGCTGACACAAAAGAGGCCTCTAATACGGAGGGGCTGTACGTCGTTACAATGGCAGTCGAATGGTCGAGTGTGGTTCATGTCTACTCTCCTGCAACCGCTGGTAATCGCTGCTCCACCGATGAAAGTGGGAAAGAGGAGTGAGACAAACACAGGACCAGACGCAACGATAGTTGACAATGGAGTCCGAAACGACTGGATCAGAAATGGTTTCGAGACGACCATTTCGCTATCGACAGCGAACAATGCACGTCGAGCACACGATCCGACTCACATGAGAGAACCCGAGAGCACAAGAGTAAACCGGCCGCTAGACGCCCCCGGTCTTGTCCCTGACGTGGCCTCTTACTCGCGATTCTTCGCCCGGCGTTCGCGCACAGCAGCAGCCAAATCGCGCAGCACCTCGACGGTCGTGTCCCAGCCCATGCAGGCATCGGTCACGCTCTTGCCATACACGAGCGGTTTGCCAGGAATCAGCGACTGATTGCCCTCTTCGATATTGGACTCGAGCATGACGCCGACTATGCGGTCATCACCGGCGCGCAGTTGGTCGGCAATGTCGGCAGCTACTGCGACCTGATTCTTGTGCTTCTTTTGCGAGTTGCCGTGCGAGCAGTCGACCATGACATTGTCCACCAGGTCGGCCTGGAGCATGCGAGCAGACGCGTCCTGCACGTGCTCTTTGCCAAAGTTGGGACCCGATTTGCCGCCGCGGAGGATCAGGTGGCACGTGTCGTTCCCAGAGGTGCTGACGATAGCGGCCAACCCCTGTGAGCTCACGCTGAGAAAGCAGTGCGAGTGCTTCGCCGCCACAACGGCATCCACTGCCAACTGCAGATCGCCCCCCGTTCCATTCTTAAAGCCAATGGGCATGGACAGACCCGAGCACAGCTCTCGGTGCAGCTGGCACTCGGTAGTACGGGCACCAATGGCGCCCCAGCTGACCAGATCCGAGATGAACTGCGGCGACATTGTGTCGAGGAATTCGCAGCCAGCCTGTAGACCATCACGAGAGTGGTCAGTGTGAGCAGTGATTGAGGCCATTGGACGGCGAATGACAAGCGCAGACATACCGGCAGACCGAGCTCATTGATCGCAGCCAGTAGCTCCCGTGCCACCCGCAGCCCCTTGTTGATGTTGAACGATCCATCAAGGTCTGGGTCGTTGATCAGTCCCTTCCAGCCGACGGTCGTCCGTGGCTTCTCAAAGTATACGCGCATGACAATGAGCAACTCCTTGTTCAGCTCCTTCTTGAGCCCCAGTAAGCGCTTCGCTGCAGTGCAAGTGACAAGACGCGTTGACCCATCAGACTTTGCCACAGGATGATACACCTTCTTCCATCGCGACCCATTAACGTACCATAGTCCATTGCAGCGTCCGTGTCGTGGATGGAGCACGGCCCGACCACGACAATGAGACGGTCGTCGAGACGCCGCAAGACGTTGGCCAGACTCTGTCGGCTTCGCGTGATCTAAACATGAGGCAGAAACAAGTGTCAGTCCAATGCCCCGAGCGCCGTCCACGACGTCATCCGCAACGGCCTCACCGTCTGTACGATCGTCGTCGTGAGTGGGATCTCCTCGCGCAGAATCGCCGGCGGAATGAGCGGCCGGATGCCCGAGATCCGCACGTCTACGATCGCGTTCTTGTCCGAGATCTTGACGTCTTCGCTGGCCGTTCCGCTCGGGATGCGCAGTCGGTGGCGTCGCTCCTGTTCCACCGCACTCTTACTGTGTTGAGAAGCGCTGTTGGTATCTCCTTGCGACGGCAGCTGACGACCCAACATGAAGCCCACGAGCCCCACGCTGCCCGCTGTGACGATCGTCATCGTGGCGGCGAGCAGGCCGAGGCCCAGCGTCAATGACGAGGACAGAGGGACGTCGTGGCCTGTCATAGCCGTTCGTTTGCCGTCGAGCTGAGCAATGGGCGACCAGAGGCAGTTCGCTCTTCGGATAGTCGCACACGTGTGTGTGTGTGTGTGACTTTCTGTGTGGAGCTCTACGCACCAGTCATCTTCTCACTCGCTCGGTCTCCACTGCGACTGACTCACTGCGAGAGGTTAACTGAATACATTAGGGCGTCGCCTGTAGTCGCTGCTGCTACTTCCGCCGCAACGGCTCCTCACTACGCAATGACTTCGAACCGCTCGTCTTCACTCATCGTACTCGACGACGCACTGATGCGCACGCCGCCTTGATCGTAGCCCGCGCTCTCCATGTACACTCGACCGGTGCTCACGAAGCCAATGGCATTGAGCAGATCCGCTTGCTCGGCAATGGACCGGTCGAGCTCCTTGAAGGCAGCCAGGTCCGACACGCGCGGGGCGCTGCTCGTGTCGCTGCTCATCATGTGCGAGTTGCGCTTCGTCACGTCCAGCGCCTCCTGCGCGCGCTGTGATATGTCGCGTAACCGACTCGCCATGTCGTTGTCGCGTGCGTCGTGCGACCGGTCCGATGCCGCGTACTTGGAGCTGCTTGAGCTGCTGCAGGTCTCCCGCTGCCGCTCTTGCGAGCCGTGTCCGTCCTTTTGCAGTAGACTGCCGTACTTGTCCTTGTCCAAGCCGTCCGAGGATTCCATCGGGTCGGACTCCGACCGACAGCGCTGTTTCTCACGCTCTGTTCGGATCGACAAGGGACTCATTGGCACTTCGCCAGCACTCGACATTTGGATGGCGGCCGTGATGTACAGCGACGCGAGGCCAGGACGCTTGCCCTTGAATGGGGCTGGCCCTTCGCCCAAGTTGGCCACTATCTTGTGCAACGAGCCCGTGCTGGTTGTTCGGCAGCTGCGGTTGGGCGTCCGGCCAGCAGTCGAACCGCAATGGCCCCCCTCCTCAACGGCTGAAGCAGTGAGCGAGCCGTCGTGACACGAGAACATGGACAAGTTCGCTCGTGTGGTCGCCAGCCCTGGTCGCCCGTCCATGCCGCAATGGGCTTCGGACACGCACTTCTTGCAGAACAGCACGAGGTCCGGGCGACTCGTTGGGGTTGGCAGGTCAAAGCTTTCGCTACCGAATGCTCTCGCCCGACTTGCAACTTCGCAGTCCTTGCACATGTTTTCACCACAGGCACTGCATTGGGACCGAACGCGTACGAGACTAAACTTTTTGCTGCAAATGTAGCAGCGCTTGCGTTCTCTGTTTATGCACAAAGCACAAAGTGTCAGCAAACTCAATAACAACACAACAGTACAGCAGCAGCAGCAGTGGCAGCAGCAGTAGTGAGGTGCTTACCTGGCACCCAGACGCTGGATTCGCTGCGATTTCACTTGCTGGGCCATGTACTTCGCTTCCTGAACCTTGTGCAGGTTGCAAACGATCGACGTAAACGTGTCGTGCACAAAGTTGATGAGTTTGCTGCTCGAGGAGCTGCTAGTCACCCGCATCGACCCTTGCCACCACACGTCGGTCCAGCGGGACTCTGCGTTCTTCTTGAACAGCAGCACGGCCGACATTGTGCCACGCAGGAGGCCGAGCGCACTCTCCAATGACGAGCACTCCGCGACATCAACAGACTGGATGACCACGTGCCCTATCTTGGCCTGCTGACTGTCCACTGTCATGTCCATGCTCCGGAGATAGCACAGGTCCCGGTTCTTGGCAAAGAGACCCGGCGAGCGGCTCGCCATCCAGTTGAGACCCAAGTAGTGGTGTGGCCGCTCGTCCGTTCTCGTCTCGAGGGCCTTCAGGACCACCGCGTCCAGCACGCTCTCGACCAGGAACGTCGAGCTGCTGCGAAAGTCCGCCGTCGTGTCCGAGTAGAGCGCGTCGAGGCAGTGCTCGACCGGCATCTCCACGCGGCCCACGCAGCAGAACTCGAGCTGTCGGTGGCCGTCGCGGTCACGGGCGTCGCGGCGTCGACTGGCGGTGCGGATACCGGTCTCGCGAAAGTGGCGCTGCGAGTTGTGCAGTTTCCAGTCGTCCGCGCCGGTCGTGCAGCTCCCGGCGGCCGTTGCCGCAGCTTTCTGCGCAGCGTCAGCGGCCAATCGGTCCGCTTGCGCCCGGAAGAGCGCATGTTGTTCGGCAGCGCACGTGACGGGGAGGAAAAAGTCGGCGGGCAGCGGGCAGCGCGAGTGGAGATTGGACGCCACGCGCTTGAGCACCGACGACCGCAGTCGCGGGTCGCGCGACGAGGAGTCCATGTCGCGTCGACGGCGGCGGAGCGCAGAGGAGATGTTGATATGCTGCCGGCTCGCGACCACCTGTTGTTTGGTCGCACATGCGCTGCTCTGTCTGAACTCGCGTAGAAACGGGCCGAGATGGATAAGTTGGCTCGACTTGGCCGGCGTGGCGGATATCCCATACAGAGAGCGAGTCGACGAGCGGTCGATCGAGTGAATGGAAGGCGCAAACGGAGCGCGTCGCTTTCGGACTCTATGGCCGCGAAACCGTCTGAAACGAGCCGAACATCGGACTTTTACCACGTTGCGAGACAGCTGGTCGTGTCTGTGGTCGGTCGCGGCGACTTGGATTGACACACACACACACACGTAGATGGGACGGACGGTGGGAAGTGCAAGTGGTGAGGAGCCCCCACAGCGCATCATTGCTCAGCAACCCGCTGTTTCCGTGCTCATTTTGGCTTTACGTGCGCGTGAATGTGTGCACGCGCCAGAGGGCGTTACTAATGGAGATATTACTTCAGATGGTTGCTCGATGAGTAATACTGGCGTTGTGGTGAATCGAGGCTTCGCGGTCGAGACTTGTTGAGCCTTGGAGCAGCCGCTGCTTTGTGGTGGCACGTCCAACACTTCAATTGTAGCAGCCATTAGACAACGCTTGCTTGTTTTTACCTGCACGCTTGCTGTTCGAACCTGTCGCTCACATCGTGCTCGACGCACGCGATCGATCACCAAATTCTCGATCGCGCTCAGCACAGCATAGGACGAGCTTGACAGTCTTGATACCGCTCGATCGAGTCGGCACACCGCATACAAGAGGACATCGCAGGTACACACAGCCGGCAGGAGAAAGTTGTTTGCGGTCATCGTTTGGCTCACCGAGTAGTTGCGCAATACAACTACCGTAACTCGCACTACACGTACGACAAGTAGTAGAGCCATCAGCAGCTTTGTCACATGGACACTGTGGCGAGTGGTGGACACCACAGCGCGCAACAGATGTCAGAGCATGCAGACACCATAAGAAGTGCCATTTGTTGAGCCCAGTCGTCAAGGACTATCCAGGCATACGGGGCAAGCTGCAGCTTTCTTTTTGTGCCTCACATCGGTCGTGCAAGCAACTTTCCGACATGATCACAACGAGAGCAATAGCCTTTTCACAGCGTACAGTGCTCTTTTCTTGGGCAAGTTGCAATCTAAAGAGAAACGATGTTAGACTGTGGCTGGGCACAGCGAAGTGTTCAAACACTGTTTGCCACTTGCCCTACAAAAGCACACCGTGCGTCACCGTACGCATCGTCAGCCGGGATGCGTTGCCGAGATTATCGATGTGGTACTGCGTATGTTCCACCAGGCACTCGCAAGGTCAGAGGTCCTGGTTCCAAGCCCACTCTACCATCTTACTTGCACTGCATCCAGAAAGGTTTCATTCGGTGCAACATTCGAACTTGAGAACCAAGCAGCTTGCTGCGAGTCTGTAATGACGGATTCACTCGTGTAAGTCCTGCATTGACGTTTGTGCATACATGCTGATACAACCTAAGCATAGAGGAGGAATTACACGGAAGGCCAACATGCTGTAAACGACGCCGAGACCGCGTTGGCTCTTCCAGGGGGAGCAAAATTGGAAACAGTGTGTCGCTCAAGTAAGATCAGCTCGCGATGTGTAAGAGAATTGCTTCTTTCACCACTTCTAACGCTCGTTCTCGACACAATGGCGACGGGATGACAGGTACCCGTGGTGCGGCGGGACCGTTTCTCGTACCAGACGCGCACATCGGTGTGCCCAACAAGTTCTATCTCCACATCGGCGAAAGGAAGGAATGCGTCTTGGCTGACGCTTTCCATCGATTGACGGGGGAGGACGAGGCGCCTGCGTAACTTTGTGGCTTGCAACATGCGCTCCGCGTCTGATCAGACGTACAAGGTGCTCATGGACAGTGCTCTCAATCGCAAAGTATATCTGTTCCATCCAAGATGGACGTCAAAAGCTGATCGCATGGTGCGGACTTCACCGCTCGTCATATGATGATCAACAATGGACAAGTCGCGCTGTAGCAAGAGAGAGCAGAGGTTGCCAGTGCTCTTGTTCTTAGGTCCAGACATTCGTCCAGTACATCCACTGACGGCCATCTAGCGAGGCAGACGTGTCTACTTACTATCATCGAGGAGACTGGACAGTCCAGCGGACTATCCTCTGCACTTTCACGGACAGAAAGTGCTGAGCAGCTTGTGCAGTGGACATCGATGTCGCAGTCCGACCCTCGTGCATAAAATCTGCGGACGATACCCATGTTTTTCTCCCAAAATTTCCAGGCAACCACGGATCCTACAGCAAGTCCACGACGTGGGCTACGACGACGACGACTATCCACTCACAGATCATAGGCTGCTCACGATGAGCACTGTAACATAATGCAGTACTTGACACTGAGGTACTTAACAGCTTTGCGCTGAGTACTTAACAGGACAACTTAGTGGATGGCCATCGAAACCACATGTTATTCATTTAACCGGCTATCGAACATTCGACAGGAAGGAACGTATTCAGCTGCGCACAGGCGGCTTTGCCGCAGATGAAGCAGTAAACATTGGCTCATGCTTTGTATGGAAGAGTGCAATGGACTTGTAAGGCACTTGGCTCTCTCGATCACTACGTGGAGTGGCTATCAAGTTCGTTGAGTCCACGTCCACGTCGACCTCCAGCGATGAGCCATCGCATTATCGCTGCACATTGTCAGCTTTACAACCACATAAAAAGGGAAAACGCGATCCACGAGCGTTGCCGTTGCATTGACAGTCTCAGTAGGAACGAGCTTTGGTAAGCTGTAATGGTCTCCTACACCGACGAGCGCAACATGATCGCTCATAGGTCATACATGAAGCACGTGATTATAAGCCTGTAGAACAGTGCAAGTGTCTCATACAAGCAACAAAATGTAAGGCCGACCACAGCGACGCCTCAAAGTTACATCGTGCTCGCCCGACCTGCGATGTGGCAAACTTGGTCCGAGCTAGTAAGAACGTGCGTCAAACAAGGCCGAGTCAAGCTACTCTTGTGAGTGACTGAAGCGTGTGGAGACTTTGTAAATCGTATCTGATTAATACTTAGTTAGCAGCATCCAGACGAGTGCCGAGCAATTCGCTTCCAGCGGTGTCTCACCCCTACTTGGTAGTCTTCGACTGCATATGCTCGTCCGTTGCTAGTCCTGCCCAATTGTCAGAAAGTTGGACAGAACAGCAATGCGCGTGATCGCATGAGCCTTTTTCGGATAAGCTAGAGCTTGGAGGAAGCGGTAGTATACAGCTAGTCGCTTCGTGGTAGGTGTATCACTCGTCTGCTTGTCTAGAGTAAGCAAACGTGAACATGTGACGCCACCGCTTATATCATCAAGCTAGTATTTCGGCCGAACGATTCTGTCGCGATCACTTCGCCGTCTCGGATCGATGTCAAACAGCATCAATGCACTTGAGGCTTAGCCTATGCACAGACGCGAAGCAAATTGAAGCTGAGCAGCCCCTGCACAGGGAATACAGGAACTTTGTGCTTGGTGTGAGTTCTATCTCTCTTCGCATCGTTTGGTACATGCCGCTCATTCGCAGAAAACTGAAAGCTCATAAGCAGCTATCGAAATGCTGTATACGATTCACATTTGGATATCTCGCCTTCATTCGTTTACGGACGTATACGTTTGTCGCATCGACCTTACTTTGCAATCGAATGTCTTTGTGGATAAAACCAAAGGTCCAGACATCCGTGCACCCCAAGGTGGATCATGGGTATGTTACCCATCGTTCGAACAATTATTTGCAACATCGTGCATTCCGATGACTATGTCTGAGCTCCTGACACTGTTTCTCATGGACGTGTCACTTCCAACGAGAGACGGTGTGGTGCTGGTGTAATGCCCATGGTGACAATCTTTGATGCGTGTATCAGTGCCGTCAAAAGGTCTTGACAGAGCTGTCAACGAGATTGTTTCCTAAGGAGCGTCCGTCGTACGCTCGGATATGCAAGTGCATGGGCAAGAGTGACATGGCCATGCAGCATTTTGCCATGTAATCGAGCAATCATGTACCAATCGACAAGCTGCAACCAGCTTTAGTAAATGTTTTGCAAGGAGTAAAAAAGTGAGAAACTGAAGTGATTTGCATCGAACATTGCGTACAACAACAATGCAAACCATTCCTGTCATTGTAAATGTTTTTCTTCTACCTCACATCAATAGCTCAGGTCTCAGGCTCACGTCAAAGCCCGCGTTCCTACGTATCTGGTTCACGTCAACAGCACACGTTTCTATCGATTGCAAAAATATGAGCAAACAAAAACTCTTAACGTTTTCGATATCGAGCTAGGTCCCAATCCTACAAGGATTGAGTCACTCGATTCAACACAGCAGCCGTCGCGTTCATTGACCTAGAAATGAAGAAGCGAGCGTCTTGAGACACTAAAGACGACCGGGATTCTGGAAATGCACATACGACACAGCCCGTGGGTACGTTTTGTGAGATACACGTGGTGTGCGATAGGTGTTGTAGAGCGAAAGGTGCTTACTTCAGCACTGGATTCAGTCGGAAGAGCGGATGACGATCAGCCACTGGAGTGAGAAGTCATGGACATTCGAGAGGCGCGATGTATGAATACGATCATTCCAACGAAACCCAGCTTACCATCAACAAGCGAATGTCGACAACTCCCCTCTGTACGTCCTGCACGATGTGGAGTGTTCTGGGGCGTTCCAACCCTGCTCTTGAGTCGATATCAATGCTCCCGAACAACACTCACATTCGTGTGTTGGCTTGACCCCCCCGACTCTAGCAAACTGTGAATACGAGACACACGCTTGGTCTCTGCAGTGGGTCGGAACCGCGCACCTGTCGTCCGTGAACACGCAAGCTCTGGTCCGCTGCTATCGTTACTGCTCATGTCCAGTGAGTGCTCCATACAAAATTCGCGACTGCAATTCCTCCTGCCGCTCGAAACTTTTGCCTCTATACGCAGTGTTTCGGTAGGTCGATCGATTCCTCAAATTTCGCCCACTCGCAGCTTTCATCGGGCCACATGGGACTGCGTCTCGGTACGTCTTCCTGGCACACCCCACCGGTGACCCCCCAATCTGCACGGCAAATGCCGTCAACGACTCGGTGCGAACCCGTGCACTCTACGTAAGTGTAGACGACATGCTGTCCGCTACGTGGATCCGGAGGCAGCCTGTCGCTCTCCCACCGCAAGTTCGGTTCTCTCGTATTGTAGCGCTGCCGTTGTCAGCATTCCCACGAAACTTCCTCCAGTACGCTCAGCTCGTTCGTGCTTGGCCGCAGACACGCATGACGCTCTTTTCAGCACACTCCCAGCAGTAGGTGCAGTCGAACGCTGGTCCCATTCACGTGTGCGGTTCTCAAACGCACTGCTGAACGACGTCAAACCAGAGCTCTGTACAAAACGTTCCGACGCGTGGAGGCGGCGGCGCAACGTGTTGTCTTGACCGGCTTCGTGCCAAGAGCGCTGACTGGTGTCGAGACTGTCTGTGTCTCTGCAGTGGCACCGACCACATGACACGAACGGAAGTGTCTATCGCTACATCTGCGGGGCAGCGGCCAACGCGCCACGAAAAGGAACCGAATGGTTGCGCAAGTCTCTGCCGCTACATGTGACGTGCAGTGCGCTTACGTTTTGGCAGAAACCGCATGGGGGATGCAGGCAAAAGAGAGCATGTGATCCCGTCGACATGTTGCTCTGCGGAAGGCGTGTCACGGCAGCTGGGGGCGTGTGCGACAGCAGTCGCAGGTCTCACCACTAGCGCAAGTCGAGCACCACAACAATGTCGTCGTCGGGGCGCCAATGCCCACGGGTTCATTCCAGTCGACCTGTAGCGTTCATTTCGCGTTTGTGCTTCCAGTGGTCAAGCGCTACGACACTCGTTGCAACGTTTCTCGTCCCTCGTCCCTCGTCTCTCGACTGCCGCCATGTCAAAGGTCTCGACGTTCGTGCGCAAACTCTTTCGCAAAGACGATCGCGACGATCGTGGGGTGCACCTTCGACTGCGAAGAGCTGTGGCCGCGGGCAAAGCTCGTCAAGTGGCCGTGTTGCTCGAGAAAGGGGCGTGTCCGATTTGGATGGACGACGACGCCCACAGTCGTCGACGCTTCCGTCGCCGCCACTCGGACCCGTGTCAACTCAACGCACTGCTGCTCGCCTGTCGTCTCGGCAACGTGGAGGTGCTCAGTCTGCTGCTGGGCGCGTTCTTCGCAGAACCGCAAGTGCTGGCACACTTCAGCCGCGCCATGTACTGCCTCGTGATCCGCTACGGCCATTGGAACGCTTTCCAGCGACTGCAACAGCGCCGCGTGCCAATGACCTCCGTGTCTTCTGCGTCGTCCATCGACTCCATTGACTCTCGCGCGTCCGGCGCGTCGAGTCGACTGCTGTCTGCTGCGGCAATGGAGCACTCGAGCTCGAAGCTCCCGATGCCCGTATTTGTCGCGGCAGGACACGGCCGTCACCACATCTTGAGCCTCTTGTTGGACCGCTGCCCTCAGGACTGGGCGCACTACTCGTTCGAAGGGTATTCGCTCTTGACGGTGGCCACTATCAACGGGCACTACGAGTGCGTCCGTGTCTTGCTCGACCGTCAGGTCGCTAGTGGGAAAACCATTGACGCTGCAGTCGCTGCAGCGCGCCGCTATCGCCAGGCGCACATCCTCGTCCTGCTCACAAGCCGTCTGCCTGAGTTCACATCCGATTCGGAACCTGGTACAAGCGGCGAGAAGATCTGCAGCTCAACAACCACAACAACAACAACCACAACAACCCACAACAACAACGTCAGTGACTTGATGGGCTACCGATTAAAGGCGTCCCGCTACGCCTCCTCACTCCTTCGAGGTCGCGCCTCAATTGCAGAGACTGTGGCAAGCGATTTCGACGATGATGGAAGACGCAGCAGTCTCCTGAGTGTCAGCTCACCTGTCAACTACAACCAGAGCTTGGACCACGTCGAGGAGATGCGCATTCGAGCGGAGATGGCGCGCGAGCAGCAGCAGATCGGTCTGAAGTGGCTCTTTGATGGACGTGGACCAGCTGCAGGTGAGCCACGACGCGTGGATCCCCACGGACTGAGTGCGGGCAGTATCCGAGTGCTCACGTCGGCGCGCGAAGGTGCTCCGAGCTCGAACGACAGCAGCTCTTCGTGCCAGGAAGACGTGTCGTGGTACGCGGTCAAGTCGAGTGACAAGAGCCTGCAGCAACTCGATGATCTATTGACGAGCGAGGAAGAGGAGGAGGAGGAGGAAGAGGAAGAGGTGGAAACGTACTACGAGTCGATGTTTCTGGTTCACGAAGATGAAGTGACCGAGACGTCCGATGAGCTGCCTCCTCTGTTCGAAGAAGCACACGTGCCAGTGACAACCGCCCAGTCTTCAGGTGTGCAGCGATCCGAGAGGTCACGTAAGGTCATCAGTATCCGCAGCAGGGGGAAGCAAAACCGACTGCTGACTGCCATCGAAGAGAACTTTGCTGGAGAGACCGAAGCGTAGGTCTCGTGCAACTACTAATATGAAAGAGATGAACACGTATCGATGTCGATAGATCTGCAACTTGCACGGCAACTGTAGACCGACAGTCACCATCGCCATCATCATCATTACGGCTGTCATGGACGTGGATAACAGCACAGCTTCGGCTCCGATGCGGTCACAGACCTTAACATACAGCTGCATGTGCCAACCAAAGTATTGCAGTCCAGTCGGAGATGTAGGTAGACGTTGAGCGTAAGGTAGCAGTCCGACTTTGCTGGTTCTGCGCTGGGGGTGAGATCAGCTTTACGAGCAGATGTCAAAGCGG
>CANTFL010001484.1:0-88341 GCA_947650285.1 Hyaloperonospora brassicae
CTATTATTCTCGTTTTGACGACATTGTTGCTTATCTTATGGCTGTTGCTGTGTGTGGTATACACACATCAACAACCTCAACGACAGTGTATTCTTCAGTCGTTTATGGGTTTTTACCGGTTGGCAAGTTTACTTCGGCATGACGTGCCAATTTTATTTCCTGATTATTTTAGCAAAGTCTGACAATCCACTGTTCAACCAGTCGATTGCCTTGCGAATGACAGTATTTCAGTAAAGAGGTGCGTATGCTTTTACGCCTGATCCGCTACATCATCAGTATGGGACTTCTACAAGCAACAGTGAAGGTGTCATTTGCCGCGAATTTCGATGCAATCTAAAGCCTGTGCTAACCTCTCGCGACATTACAAATGATATCCGCCTGTATTGTTAGTATCAGGTCACGGCCATCCGATAACGACGGATAAAACCCGTTACAAGATTGAGATGACTTTTGACCCTCGCATTAATGAGGCTGCAGAATCGGAACGTCAAGTTCCTGCAAGCACATATACGCGATGATTGCGTATCGAACACTCATTTTAGGTGATTATGAATTGCAATACCTCACAAGTATGAATACCAATCATGAAGGGGTAGAAATACTTCTTACCCGCGCGACGCAGCTAATTTAAGGGATTGAGGGTGTCACACGCTGTTGACCTTACAGGTTACCAAGTAGAATATTGTCTTGATCAATGTTTATAATTTTGATTTAACCTAAAATAGATTTAAGAATATTATCTTTAAAGGTGATATTTGGCATTGCTCCACTTATTAGTAGAAAAATAAAACAATGCCCCATTTAATCACAAAAAATAAAAATGCCGCAGATGTTTGGAAAATATATGTTGCTCCAGAATATTATAAAATAAAAAATGCTTCACGTCCTAGTAAACTCATGTTAATGTGGTACACATAAAACATGCGTCCTTAATCATTTTTGTAATGGGAAGCGTTATTTATCCTCCACCCAAATGTAAACCATCCACCCCCCAAATATATTAATTTCGATTGGCAATAATCAACCATTCTGATTGGACAAATTGAATGAACGTAACTGTGAGAATTTCAACACATACAAGACACTCACCTATATATTGCAAATTTCCCTGTTACAACAACTCTATCAAAATGAACACCCGACCCCCTTCCCCTTCACAATGGGACATGACTCTCTTTATGAGGCTCAAGCTGCTGTAAAGGCCCATGCAGCATCACAGAATCCGTAATTGCTGCCAAATATGTGCAGCATATGGTCTAATATACACTTTGGCTACTTTTAGATTCTTGGCGAATTTCCGACGTTACTTTGGACCGAGAAGTTATGACGAGATGGTGACACGACCGTAGTGAGCGGAAAACATCGGGCTCTCAGTTGCCATTGGCCCTGCGTATTCAAGCCTTGGTTGATTGCGTTCATCTCTTGCTGTTGTGTGTGCGCATAGTTGGGTCCACACGACTGCTTCTGATCACCCATCATCGACTGGAAAGAGTTTACTGCACCCATCGACTGACGTGGTGCAGAGAATATCGAAAACCTGTCGGTACTATTCTGGCTTGTCGCAGAGAATGCCGACAATTCGTCGCTGCTATTCGTGTCCAGAGATAGTGCTAGAGCAAACTCAAAACTGTGCGCCTGTGAGGCTTGATTCGTGGAGTAATCACTTTGAATTCCCCTCGACTTTGCCGACTGTTGTTGAGCTTGAGTCTCGTGATGCAAATTGCCGAAGCGGTAACTCGCGCTTTAATACAGGACAGCGTTGTTGGCTTGGGACATTTCGACCTGCAAGAGTTGGTGAATCTCCTAATCAATTGCAGGTACGTAAGCGTACTATTGCACAGCACAAGATCCGGTCAGGAAATGAAATAGAGGATAAAAAAGAGTCTGTAGCTCATTTTTCAACCCCAAATGTCGTCAACACAAACAGTTCGTACCCGCGTCTTCGCCTTTTGGCACACCTGCACCTCAATATTTGTCACGAGCTGCCGAATCCTCGTGTCATCCTGCTCTGGATGCGTAATCTGAAGCTGTCGGTAACTAGCAAGACACCAAAAGCAAGCAGCTCACACTCTCGACAGACACTCTTGCGACATAGCAACGACCAACGCGCATTCGCTGCAGATACGTTCGCCTCAGAAGTATGTCCTGGGCAACCAATCGCTGCTACAGCTCCTCCTCTTGTAACATCGTCATCTCGTCCTGCTCTTCCTTTTCAACATCGTTCTCTAACCTGCTCCTCATCTTGACCTTCTGCTTCGTCCCCAGCTTCTGCTTTCACCTCTCCAGCCTTATCTCTTCTTCCTTCTTCTCCTTCTTCTTCACCTGCGATACCGACACGAAAGGACGCCAGTGCGCTTCGTCTCTGCCTCCGTCTTTGTCTCTGTCGCTTGCCGCCTCCTCGTTCCCGTACGCTAAAGGTTGCAATTTGAAGGTGAGTGTCTTGTGGGTGTTAAAATTCTTACATTTGCGTTCATTCTATTTGACCAATCAGAATAGTGGATTATAGCCAATCAAAATTAAATTTGGGGGTTGGTGGTTAACGTTTGGGTGGTGGATGGAAAACGCTTCCTTTTTGTTTTTCCATTTTTAGGGCCGTGACCAACCCCCGCCCTGCTTGGGAAGCCCCGGAAAGGTTCTGCCGCGGGCGTGCTGCGCTTGCAGCCACCAGTTACAGTCGCAGGCGCGATAAAAAAGTACGTAAACGCGTCTTTGTATCATCGGTCGCGGCCATATATACAGTCAGTCGGTGCTAATGTTGTTGATAGTAATGTTATTTCATTTGCTATTGTTGATTCTAGTTGCTATTCTTGATTCTGTTGCTGCTACTGCTATTGCCGCTGTTGCTGCTGTTGCTGCTGCTGCTGTTGTTGTTATTGTAGGTTATGCGGCTGCTGTTGTTGTTTCAGTATCTATTGTTTCTGCTATTACTGCTGTTGCTGCTGTTGTTGTTGTAGGTGATGTGGTTGCTTGTGGTGTTGCTCTGTAGATGATGCTACTGCTATTGATACTGATGTTGTTGTCGAAGGTGCTGCTGTTGCTATTAATGTTGTTTTACTTGTGGTATTGCATTCCCTTCCTGCTTATCGGTTTTGATACTTCAAAACACACATCATATCAATAGACCCCAATGAATCGATTCTTTCTGTTTAGCTCTTATTGATTGGCTTCAATGTCTGCAGACTTCGTCGTATGCAGGTCTATTTCAGGGAGAAAACGTGCGATGATGCCTTAAGCTGATTCGTCAAACTATGTCGTGGGGCATTTTTTATATTCCAATCATCTGGGGCATTTAATGTGATTAAATAGGTTGTTATACATTTTCCCTTTATTATCTGATGTATGCCAATCAAGTTTATTAATAAACTACCAATCGCTGCTGGACGCGCGCTATGGGTAGTGAAACGGTACATACAGATCGTATTGATATTGTTACATACTTATGATTACTTTTTAAGAATTAATTAAATTATCTCAGTTAAAAGTTTGACGTTCTCAAAGTGAACATCGTGCTCATGCTTTAGTGAAGTTTAATCATGACGATTTATTTTGCGTGTTGATGCGTGGACACACATCATGTGTTGTGTGGATAATGGCATTTCGTACTTATGTAAACGGACGAATCTTAATCTTATACACTTACGCTTTTTACTTGAATACCGTGTCCGTGGCTCGCGCTCCCTCGATGTTTGTCTCAGCGTGGCTAGATATTTAACAGGCTCAAGTATATGAAAAACAGTTATACTTATAATGTAGAATTGCGTCTTTACGTAGATACTACTTGCTACCTGCGTATGTACGCGACTCCCTTTAAACCTGTAGCAATATGTGTTTGCGTCGAACAAATATCGGACTCATTCACCATGATAGTATCAGGTGTTGCCGGATCTGATGCTACGCGTGACAAAACGTAAACATTTCTACATCAAAGAGCTGCAGTTCAACTAATAGGCTCGACCATTAATCACAGGGCCGCCATTGTCATGATAGTTTGTGTGGAGGGGGCGATAATTATATTTTTACGTCTAAGTGCACACTTCATGGACTCGACAAGGCCGAAGAATCAATGCTTTTGAGTCGACGTCAAAACTGTTAACAAATTGAAGGGTAAGGGGTACAAGTTTATTTACAGTTGAGTTGATGAAGCAAAAAAGATCAATCTTTTATCGGTCCGGCGCATGTACTTCATCCCACAATCGCGTTAGTAACTATCGGAAAATTCGTGAAGGTTGAAAGCGATTACTTACTAAGGCGATCTGGGAAGTTCGACGACCCTATCGAATCTCTTTGCATCTTAGACGAGACAAAGAAGAAAAAAGTTGACAGGGGTAACGTAGGTGGGCGAGCCAAAATTTGAGCCTTTCAGCTCATAATTCATAACTATGTACGTGATTTTTTCGTATGTAAGCATCAAGGCGTAACGAAGGCATCATTTAAAGTAACGCTTGAAGAGTTATTAATTTGAGCTGAAATCATGAACGTAATTTGGGGGCCCGTGTTAGACACGCTTAATTTGAACTTACGCGATCAACCGTGAGTAATGAAACATCCTTGGCTTGTAGAGGGGTGACCGGTCCGCTAGCCTTGCTTGAGATGGTCTTGCGGAGTCAAATGTAAAATTGAGAATGTGTTAAAGACCGTGTTAAACTACCGTGCCTAACTGGCAGCTTCACCTCATTCCTTATTATCATCCATCCATCAACCATCCATCAATCCATCCCTCATATTATTCTCAGCTTAGTCGAGATTGGTCGTGGAGTAGGATCCATCCATCATGAACCAGTCTAGGTGGTAGTTATGGCATACTCCCCCATGAAGCAAGAATACTAGCACGGGAAAATGCGACGAATCGATAGCCGCTGCGTCGTCGCGCCTTTGTCAATAGTGACGGTTCCAGTTTCATGAACAGTGCTAATAAGGTAGGGCCCATCCGACACTTCCTTAGTCTTTGCACGAAACTGTTTGGGTCTTCGGATCATTATGCGATCGCCGGGATGGTAAAAGTGCACGAGCTGTTTGGTATTCTCGCGTGTGTTGTCAGCTCGGATAGCGTGAAACTGCCTTTTGGACAGGTAACTCCAATTCGCCTCGTGCAGTTGCGAGAATTCATGTCTTGTCCAAATATGAGTTGTCCCTGAGATGCATTGAGCATGCTATGGTAGCTTGCGCGTACGGCAAAAACGGCGTAATGCATTACCTCTTTCCAATCTGCGCCTTTCTGACAACGAATGGCGTTTAATAACTCCAGATGCACACGCTCACAGATAACATTAGTTTGTGCATATGGTCTCTTTAATCCTAACTTTACGTTTGTAGCTGAAAATGCTGTATTGATCGATCTTCGTGTAGCAATAAACCGTAGTCAGCGTAAGCAAGTTGAATAATAAGCCGGCATTGTATTGTTCATCGGGATGACAGAAAAGGGGATGATTATGAAGTATAGACCTTTATTCGCGAAGAGCGGGAACTAGAGATCACGCTTACAATCAATGAAAAAATAATGAAAAAACAACCTTCAGCTCTTGCTTTTTAGTGTTGCGTCTCGCAGGAGTTACTCAATACATGACCAAGGGGGCCCACCGCTAGCAAATGTGGCCGAGACGAGGACCCGACAAAGCTACGTAGATTGCAGCAATAGACTGATATTTCGCAATGCTGAGAGCAGCAACAGATGAACGCTGAGCTTATAAATCTGCATCGGGAGAAACTCAAAGAGGTTGGCGTGTAAATACTCATAAATACAGATAAGGGATGTTAAATTCCCTAAATATGTATATTTTATATCACATCAGGATGCAGTGTCAACAAACATGTCACTTCTTTCTGAAGTAGTTGTTGCAGTATAAACATTTAGTCTAACGCCACTCGCTAGAATAATAGAGGCTCACATTCTTTGAGCGCGCCGATTCGCTTACGAGAGGAACATTGATCCTCGCAACAGGCATTTTTCTACAGTGATGCATCGAGAAGTGGAGTCCACAACACATTGCAAATGAATATTACGCCAATGTGACGATCGTCCTATACGTAAATATTCAATTTGATTTTATCCTTGTCATACCCTGGCTTAGGAAGTACGAGACACGGATTAGCTGGAAGCATCGAGAAAGGTTGTTCCCTTTCGCTTTATCATCAAATGGTCATTATCGAATAAATAAATCCGTTTATTTCAAAGACGTAATGGTTTTTATGCGAATAGCTGCTATGCACTCACGTAAAATAGAGCGATTGCACGGGATACACAAGATCTTAGTGTTGTTGAACACTACAATGCGGACCAAAGTGCTGGTGGACGTTTTGAAACACAGGCAGCGCGAAGAATTCAAAGCTTGAATGAGACCTATGAAATGCGACATGGAGGCCTGCTCAGCGGTCAGCGTCCAAATAATAATAAATGCGTTGCCTTGAAGCGAAAAATATGGTTTTTAGACAGACTGTGGACCTGATTGCAGCGATCTCGCTGTTCTTACTAACACATTACGACATCTATAAAAACAATGGTGATCCCCATTTACCTTAAAGGATAAGTTCTTGGGACATTATAGTGAAGCGATATTTTATAAGTGGAAGACCAGGAGGCTGAAGATGGGAGAGACAAGGGACAGCACATTGTAGAAAAGTCCTGTGAAGAAAGAGTTCCCCAGAGGCGAAATATTTGGCTGAGGAGAATAATCGACGAGATTGAGTAATGATAGAAATTTAGAAACAGTACCAATCATGAGGTACCGAAAGTAATGTATTACGAGCCTTCATGGAGGACTAAAATCCCTCAAGGAGGATCTCGGTACCTAAACGTGGACCTCGGTCCCTCAAGGTGGACCTAAGGTTCCTCAAGGTAGACCTCGCGTATCTCGAGATCAAACTACTCCTGACCATTCAAAGCTGGGATCGAGTATGAGGCAAGGTTTGGGTAAAAGAGTTAAATTACAGGACGATAATTAATTCTACTTAATTTGAGTTCTTCTTGTAACGACTCCGTCGTGCTAGATTAACTTGGTAGACCTGTCTCCATGTTTTGAGGAAGTGATATACATTGACCCCTCGGTTTACGACAGTTTTATGGGAAAAACAACTAAAGGTAGAGCTCCAGAAATCCTTTATCCTATGAGTTCGTCGTGTAAATTCCCCCCAATACAAGAAATTGAAATCGTTCTGTCCACTTCGTCGTCAGGGAGATGATCGAAGGTCAGGTAATTAATATTCCTAAAACATGACGTAAAATTACTGGAGCGACAAGATTGCTGTATAATTCAGCCATATGTCCACTCTCGACCGAGTCGATTGAGTGGACACCTTCTGGCTTACCAAGTAAATATCCACTCGGCGGCCTTTAGGTATGACTCATTCGAGATCAACATCATCACCATTCCACCCAAGTCTATGGAAGAATGCAACCCGCCAGCCGAAGATCTCAAAACGTGATATACGGTCCATACGCGGCGTCGGCGTACTAATTTCGTGAGTCGGCAGTCCGGCACAATGAGTGGATTGGGGTCTCATTACACCGTATTAAAAACCCACTTTACCACAACATCTCATCAAAATATCGAATATATTAGCAAATAGCGGATGAATTGTATACGCTCATATACTTAATCACATTGAATAAATGGTCTTAAACTTGGAGATTATAAGTCTCCAACACGAGCACCTAAAAGGTACTTTTGCGATATATGGAGGCCAAGTTCTAATCAATTTACTCATTTGCACTTGAGAAAATACTTCGTGGTAGATGATCGGTCGGCAGTAAATTTGCGATCGATAGAAAATTTCATCAGTCCATTGATGAAGGCAGAAATTTTCAATAATGTTAGTCCTATTAAGACTTACGAGTTCCACTCCTTGAATTCACTTTGAGCACAAGGATTATAGAATAATCTAACTGTATGCAAACGTATATTCCCCATTTTCGTGCCGTTATAGAAGCATAGAGATAATGGAAACTACAATGAACTAAACTGAAGTTCGGTCCACAGTACTTCATATAGAATGTGAAGACACTGCCTCGTAGCAATGTTCGACATGTTCTTTGCTGATCGCATAGCAGCGTGTCATGCGATAGATCTATCCTCTCTGCACAGTCTGTGTCCTTTGTGTGCAGAAGTCCACAGATACATAACTAATAATATACGCACGCAACAAGTTGTATGATGCTATGGTATTTTCTTAGTCGCTGATAGCGTGGAATCGCCTTATCATACATGTTTATAAAAAGCGTACTATCTTTAGTATTTAAGTCATGAACGGCTTCTATCGCATTCGCATGATGAAACTGACCATCCGTACACAGGATTAACTTAGTCACGGTGCAAGGCTCGGGGAGTGGCTAGAAATATAGCAAGGGCTGAGTGTCGCCCGTGCCGCATTCGAGGAATTTTGACAAAAGAGTTATGATCGGTGCTGTAACGGGGCACTGGTAGCTACGCACCGACTTCAGTGTGATCCAGTGCCCTGTAACGTAACACTTGATATACGCTGAAGGAGAGCTCAAGATAATTCAACTTTACTTAGTTGTATAGAAATAACTTTGCATCAATGCGGTTTACTTCTAAAGCATGTCTTTTCTTACTACGAGTCCTGTCTTGAACCTATTATAACAAATCGTGAAGTCTACACATCACTCATTGCGCGCGTCTAGCAGCGATTTAAGGGATAATTTATATAATTATATTAACTAATAAGTAAACAATTAGCTCGCTTCGACACAATCAGTATTTTCTGTGATATTGTGATGGGTTCGTAAGACTGTATTTATAATATTATCATTATCGTCATAAGTATTATTATCATGCAACAGGCTCACCCCGTTGCAGGTGCGAGATTTGGCATTGACCTCCTTCGACAATCGCTTTGTCCGTATACGGACCAAGTGCGGACATGTGTATGCTATAGCCTTAAATCACGTACGAAGGTCCTTACGCTTATTAACGGGAATAAGTTGTTCGCGAACGTCGAGAAGTTTCGTTCTAAATGATCAAAATATCAAAAAAAGTATTACATTTATACCAATAGTTTACGCCCTATATACCGAAACTGTTGTGACATGTACTATATATCATATTCTTACATAAGTTTTATCTATATGAGATGGTATGTTCAAATTACGGCTTACCTGCACATGAACTCGCGCACTAAAGCTTACATGATAGTGCATCTTTCTTGTGCACAGAAAAATGATCGCAAGTGTGCTTTTAGTGCTGATTGCCAGCGTTATCAATGCTTTAACAAAGATCGATGATATCGCCGGAATAAGCGATCGCGGAAAACATGCAGGATATGCATTTCAATAATATGAGGACAGAAAATTATACACTACACTGTGCGTTGGCACACTATATTATTTGCACAAATATGACGTGTGGAGAAGTGTGGTCTTGATTTCGCCGAATCTATCGTCAACTTCTCAATGCGCACAAACTTAACTTCTTCTGACAAGTTACTCAGATCGATGTATAGTTAGATACTTGTGATATCCTGGTGTACTCGTAAATGACAATTCTTGTATCTACGCAACAGCTTTAAGTGGTGAAATATAGGTTAAGTGATAAATCGACCTAAGAAGCACGTCAGAATTTATAAACAGAGTGTATATTGTGTAAGCTGGTAGAATATAGAATGAATACAAGCTAGTCCTCGAAGTTTGGTGCGCTATTCGCATGAAAACTACTTCTCTTTGTTAGATATGAAGGTTGGATGAAACGACAGAGCCAATTTCATTACATGAAGCCATCTTGTCGGTTTTCAATGCGTTCGTTTCGCATACGCGACTTTTATGCTTCACGGAACTTAACTTCCTACAGGCATAATTATCCCAACATTAAAAAAACTCAACTTTTTGAAGTAAAATCTTACCACTTTTAATCAGAGCCTTGTGATCATCTTGTGCATACGTCGATTCGTATGGACTAGCATCTTCGTAACTTCTTTTCGAGAAGTTAAGTCTTGTTAAAATTTGATACTAAAAAGCTTATGTTTGTTACTCAGGAATCGTCGTGTAAACATATGAGTACTTGTAATTATTACTATAAGACTGGTATCCGATTGTATAGTCTGAGATCATGCCGATCTAGTTTTGTGAGCAGTTATTTACGTGTCGAACATAATACATCATCTACAAACACAAGTATCAGCACTATTGAGTCACCGCGTCATTACGATATTATGAACATGGTTCCGTAAAACATTGTCGAGACTCGTTTCCAGTCAACCATTAATGAAGTAAATAACTCCGCTTACGACCCGCTTGGCGTAACCCACATAAATACTTGCGTACGACATCTGTGTGACCCTTGCTCTGACATGAAAACTCGTCGATCGAATTCACATAGTTTGTGGGATCATTTAGATATGCCGTCTTGATATCAGCACTGTATACTGTTGGATTCATCTCTGTGGCTAACGCAAGCATCATGCAAAAAATCGACATGCGAGCCATAGGGGAGAGTATTTCCACAATTATTGGAAGGTTGCTAAAAATGGCCAAGAGCAATTAACCTTGCCTTTAAACGAACCCCGTAGACATACAAATCTGATTTAAGCGCCCACGCCCACATAGTTAGAATCGGATTGGCGTCTGGTGGTATTTCAGTACCAGAAATATGCTCCAAAACTTCATTGAGCTGCCATTTCTTCGCACTGAGCCTCATGCCAGATGTGTAAAGATATATACTGTGTTGCTTATCTACTATTACGTGGCATCGTGACATCTATGGCGCGTATATCCTTGCCTTCCTGGTCCAGCACTATCGTGAGTGTGCGGTCATGGCAACAAAATCTATGTGCCAAGTTGGCTTGTGTCTTTTCGATGCATTCCGCAGACCTGCGCGTCGTATCTATTCCGCTCGATTGTCGCCTGTGCTGTCAGAGGTGTGACTGATGCGATTTACTGGTTGTCTTATTAGTACTTCGATTTAAGCATCATCGTTGACATTCAATAGATTGTCCTTAATATTCGCAGTTAATTTCGATAATTAGCATGATTGCAGGTAGTCGTGGTTGCTGTTTTCCTCCGACTGTGAGGAAAATCTCAGAGAACTCGGAGTTTTAATCGATACAACTTCTATACCGCCAGCGCCTTTTACACCCTGTTTTCTTATTACTGCCGCTCGTATACTTCTCAGATCATCATTATGTCCATTGCATCGTTGTGGTCAAACACTTCCTCGTGGTCGTCTGTCTCCTCTTCCATTGTGATCGAAATAATATTAGCTATATAATCGCCCATTACAGATGCTTTAACACCAGTTGCTTCATTTTCCTCGCAATTAGAATCAGATGGCTCACCAGTAATTGTGGATTCGCTTTCTGACTTACTTTCGTCGTCGTCTGGTGTAGTGAACCGCATCCTCAAAAGCACACGTACAGAATTGTCACTTTGGTGGATGTCACGATACACAAGAGATTCATCGATGTCCGCGTCAGAAGCCCACTGGCGACTATGTTCCGTAAAGCAGTAGATTTTGTACCTAACATTGCCTTCCTTATAAACCAGCTCAAATCCAATTTTAGCATTAGATATGTGTCGTGGTCGATCTAGACCCGGGGGAGGGTGCATGAATATACGCAATAGCTTCAAATATTCGAATGTGATAATAATCTAGTTTGGGGCCGAAAATGCGTTCAAACGGGGTACAATTATCGTCTTGTTTTAGACACAATTTTTCAAATACACCGCGTACTCAAACGCATCTGACCACAACTGAGGTGGGAAACCAGATTCTCGAAGCGTCACCTTCGTCACATCACCTAGCTACTGATGCTGTCACTCCGCGGGATTCATGTGAGAGCGTATCGGTCCAACCTTCACATGTTCGATCCCACGTGATTTGTACCAACCGTCGATGTCACGAGTGACGAACTCGCCACCTTTATCTGTGATTTTTTTTCACATATAGATTCCATTCTCGAAAAAAAACTCTGGACGCTGCATCCAGCTTGCCGTTCAGCACAACAAACATAGTTCTCCGCGTCCTTATTGTTAAGGAGACGTGCTGTCAAGTATCGCGAATAACCGTCCATGATGACGAAAATGGTCTTATACTTGGTGCCATTATTTCTTGAAGAAGGAATCAAGTCGGAATTCACCACTTGATTAAGACTTGTGATTCCATTTACCTTCTTTTTATTGCGACGTTTGCGTCTTTGTTTACTGACGTGACAGGCATCGCAAGGAATCGACCTTCATTCAGTCAAAATCGTTTCATCCATATAGCCTTGCTTTTTCCATGACCTTCAAAATCTGCTCACAGATGTGGCCAAGGCGCTGATGCCAGATCTTCATCGGTGTAACTCCATCTGCTGCAACACACATGGCAATGGTTTGAGGTGACGCTTTGGTCTGTAAAGACTCTGCAACCAAGCCTGATGTTCGCTCTTCGTGATGTGGTTCTAGTGATCCTACACTCATACATTCCAGAAGATCTACCGCGTGATATGATGAGAATATCCACATCCTAATTTCATGCAAGGCCCTGATTGTTTTTTTATTCACGATACAAGATCATGAAATCCATACTAGGACAATACAACTTTACTTGTGATCCTTGTTCGGATGCCCATCCTGGAGAGAAGAGGCCATGCTTCGCATTTGGAACATGCAACAAGTCATCCAGAATGAAGACTTCCTCGTTTCCATCAACTAATGTTCGCATTTTGATGGTGCCCATTCCTATCACCTGTGCATTCAGTGCGGCTGAGATACCGGATAGACTGACCTTCGACTGAGCCAAAACGGGACTGTACACAACGAAATCATTGCGCTTGGCTAAGACGTGCACGTTTTCACCTGTGTCCAAGTACCAGATTTATCTGATCGTAGTCATGCTACCATGCCGTGATTTGCCTTTCTACATTTCATTTTCTTTCTCAGGTAAATTGGATGTTTCATCCTTGTGACGATCGTTGTACACGGGTTGTGCTGACTTCTCTGGCCGACGTGCAAACAGTACGCGAGGCTTCGATGTATCCCTAGGACCTTCCTTGCAATCTTTTCGAGATGCCCTGGCTTGCCGCAATCGTAAAAAGCTCTATTGTCCTTCCTATCATCGCGATTGTTCTTGACCTTATTAAAGTTACCACTTCATATAGGTCCTGCTATCTCACCATGTAGATGGCCAATCTGAGCCAAGATCTTCACTGACTTCCGTATCTAGTATCTCGAAGTTACCGTACAAATATGCTCCTCGAGCTCGTCCATATTCTTAGCTGGTGCATTCCCACAACAGTTTTGGATTTGATTCAATCCGAATTCCGGTACCGCGCTTCGTAGAATTTGAAGCGTGTACATCATCAGTGTCGTACACGAGGGCTTGCTTTCATAGTCAGCCAACTGAATCTCCTTGTTTCGAATCTGACGCAGATCATCCTCGATGTCGTCTTCGGTATTATATCGCGTTTCAAGTAGGTCTTCTTCAAGACATTGCACAGTGTGAAAGGTAGCAACTGTGTTCGATCGAATCTCGAACCGCTTGCGCAACACTGCATACAGCGCAATTCCCTTTTCTCGTCCTGTAATTTTCATCTAGTTCTGGCGATAGCGACATCATCAGCTCTCGTCGAAGCCGTCTTCCAAGCTTTTCCAGCGTGAAATTCCCTTCAATATTTGACAGATACTTCGGATCGATAAGATCTCATGCAATATCCTAAAGCTCTTGGTCCATGTCTTGTTGTGCCATCGTCGCCATCTCCTTGTATGTAAGCTAGAATATTACTTATAAATTAGGTGGCATGTTATCCTTCGAATACAATCTGTCCGTTATTCTGAGGGACCGTAGTTGTAGCTCGTACCTTGTTGTAAAAAAAACGCTTTACTCTCACGACGCAATTCGAAACTGATTATTTGTTATGTCCTACTAACCTACTTAACATGCACCATTCCATCGTGGAATCCGTACAAACCTTCCTAGAATCCAAAGCTGGCAAGTGCAACCTGGGACCGTGAGTCGGTATGACTGAAACCCATCTTCACTAAACGGTCAACAATACTCACCAATTGATTCACCAAATGGGTCGACAGAAGTATTCACCAACTGATCTACCAGCTGTTGCTCAACTTATTATAACACACGATAATCAGGCAATCAGATATTGGCCGTGAGTGAGGCTCGCCGATTGATAAAGAGCTTAGAGTTGTGGGGTGAAGGCGCGTAAAACTGTCAAAGGCCAGGCGGCGACAAGGTTGGTAAGGGTCCGCTCGCGCTCGCAAATATTGGAGTTGTGACTAAGTAGTTATGAACCACATAGATTGTGTGAACGCATTGCCTATTAGAGCTAACACGTGGTTCGTTATACAGTGGTTCAATAAGGCGATCCGCAATTCGGTAAACCATCATTCGCAGTTTGGAATACTGCGATCTGCGATCTTGTGGACCGAGATCCATCGTTTCGCCATCCTATGTACCGTAATCCAATTTTCCCGATACGCATGGATTTGTAGTGGATGTGGACACATGTGTCACGAGATCGAAATGATCGTGGTCGCTGGTATTAGATTGAAGGGGTAAAGACGGACTCAACCGTAGTCGTAAGATTCAAATAGTTTGCTCCCGTTTCACCTGTTATGGTTACAAGCGGTCCGAACGCCGTCACTCCGTCGAGCTTGTCTGATCAACGCGGCTTGCTTCCGGATGGTAGGCAGGAGCTGCTGCCGTTGAGTACTTGGAGGTCCAAGAAGGTAATGATAGTAAGGTAGACGAAAGGTAGAGTATCCACATGTCGTAGTCGAGTGTAGAAATGCCCAAGTTCGAACAACGTCTAAAATGGCGTTGAGCCATAATTACTGTTAGGAGCATATTGGCCATACTCAACAAATATAAATAGGCGTGAATCAAGCATTACTGCGGATGTGAAACCAAAACTACCCTGGTGTCATTTCCCATATATCTGAAAACCTCGACTACGGTCCAATGTTTACCAAAATAGTTGCATTAATGCGTATGCGCAACGCAACATTCCATATGTTGTGATTCTTCGCCTTGGATTCGCACTCAGTGCAACCCAGAACAGAACTCGCTCGGTGGACGGTGTGCTCAGTGGAGTCCTGTAAATAGCACGACAGATACCAGTCATTACGTTTCCTGGTGCGCAGCATCTCCCAGTTAGCCCAAGTTGCGTGAGAAGCTATGAGGTGCACTTATGAGCATTGAATTATGCTTGAGGTTTATAGTCAACTGTATCTTTTTAACACTCGACTATGAACCTCAAGCATTAATCAGCGCAGAGAATAAGTCAGCAAGCTGCTGCATCATTCTCGTTGGCTCGTGCCTGACATACACGACAGTGGAGTAGTCGCCATTTGATCGTGCACGCCGAGGCCGCTATTTTTCATGTGGAACGATCAGTGTATAAATGTTGGCGTTGCTAACCAATGGAAAGTGCAGCTACTATCAAGCGACTAGTTCGTTTCCAGCAAAGTCGGGTGATGACAAGGCCTAATCCTCCATAAGATTACATGACAGGATCCTCCGCGTGGTCGACATCATGCGCAAGAATCTCTCCAAGACGCTGCACATATTCGGGTGAAATGCTGCAGCAGCCGCCAATAATACTTGCGCCGTCGTCAATCCAGCGAGTCGCAAACTTGCCAAACACCTCCATATCCACGACTGACTGCAGCGCACCGGGAACTAGTGACTCTTCCATGGCGCCTGCCTTGGACTTTGGCGAAATACGGTCACCGTAGCCACCGCAACGGATGTCATACTTCTTCATCATACTCTCCACATCTGAGTCCTCACTCAGCCGCCGTATCGCCTTTGTTATATCTTCCGGCTGAGAGCAGTTGAACAAGATGCCTTTCAACAAACTTGCTGCGCCTTCATCTGCGCCGGGAGGCAACTCCGTATGACTGGTGCAGAACTCGATCAGACTTCGCACGCTGGCAACCACTTCTTCTCCGCTGCGTAGCTGGCCAGTGCTATTTAGAGCAAAAGACACCATCACGGGCACCTTCAGTGTCAACACACCCTCATATGCCAACTTCGCTTTAGCGAGTGACGACATCGTCTCGGCGAGAAACACGTCAACCGATGGGAGCAAAGCCTCGCCAATGAGCAAGTACGTGTCGAGCCCCTTTTCGCGCTCAACGGTGCGGTCCGACCGGAGGCTGTACACGAGTGGCGGCAGCGATCCGCAGATCTGGACGCGATTCTTGGGCTCAAACTTCGCGCGAGCGTCCGCGGCCAATTCGCCTGCCGTCTCGGTGTACATGCGGATTTCATCCGGAGTAAACCCCACGCCTGGGGTCACATAGTAATTGTTCGTCACGAGCATCGTCGCGCCAGCCTTCATATACGCCTCATGAGCCTCCCCCACGACGTGGTAGTACGCCGGGGACACCAATGCACTTGCTGACAGCATATTGCGGTCGTTCGGCACGCCACGACGGAACAGTTCGTGCATGATTTCGCCCGCGAGAATGTCCACCTTTTTCGACTCCATGTTCGTTCTAGATCGGTTTCAAATGTGACGCGTGTGCTTTGGACAGCGAAACAAGGAATGGTCGGACCACAGGGGCTGCGCGATGATGGCTGGGGCAGCCAGTATCGAGTCTGCGACGAGGCAATCGACCCCAACGGCGACGTTGAAGTGCTCGCCATAGCGGCGTCTGATTCGCTCAAACCAGCGTCCTGCGTTTCGACGAATCAGAGCTGCGCATCAGAGCAGAGGCGCTCTTTTGTCACGCACGCACTTGGCAAACAAAACCGATGCAGCTGAGCGAGCACACGGAGATGACGTGGGTGGGCGTCGCCTGCGCGGCAGCGAGCGCTGTGGTCGTGCCGCTGCTGCTGCATCGCATCTTCTTCTTCAAGAAGGTGGATCATGGGCGAACAGCAGGCAGCTGCTCGCTTGAGGAGTACATGATTAAGGTTGGATTGGCTTTGGTCCAACCTTCTTGGACCGCACGCCACTTTTTGTACACTTTGATTGATTTAACGCATGGCGATGGGCTTTCGTTGTGGCTATTGTAGCATGAAATGAGTGAGACAGAAGCCAAGTTTCAGGTGGCCGTGGACTTTATCGCTGCACAGAAGGACAACAAGATGACGAACGAGCAGGTTGGCGGATAGTAAAATGAGCATAAAGACGACGTACTTGACAGCGTATGGATGGACTAAAGTGGCGACGTCCCTGTTTTGTTTATGTATATGACAGAAATTGACTCTTTATGCGTTCTATAAGCAAGCACACTTTGGCAAATGCAGTGTGGATAAACCGTCTAGCGCGGATATCGTGGGGAACGCGAAGTGGTATGTGAAGTATGATGGGTAACGATGAAAGTGGGACGAACTCATGTGGGCAACTTGTTTTGCGCAGGGAGAGTTGGAAGGCTTTGGGTGATTTGGACCAGGAAGTAGCAAAGCAGCAGTATTTGGAGTGCGTGCAAGATCTCTTCGAGGAGTTCGACGTGCATGGTCCCAAGACATGGCGCTCATCGTTGATTTCACCGTCAAATGTCGCAAACAAGACAATGGCGTTGTGCGACCATATTTCAATGGCTGGAGCTGTCAGTATGCCGGAGGTGAATATGTACGTACCTTCGCCTCAATGGTATATTCGATTACCGAGGCTTATCTAGCTCGAAATTTGTCGACTTCTGTATGGTACATCGTTGTTGTACAGGTCAACGGATGAGTGGAAGGTGAAAGATGACGTTTTTCACTATGCCAGCACGGGAGATTTGGACAAGCTTTTGCCTGCATTGGACCAAGGAGAAGACATCGATACTCAGGTAAGCATGTACCTACTCGGTCATTGCCAGTGTCGATCTCTTTTCATCAAAAGCGCACTCTTGATCTAGACCGATATGTTTTCCGGATGGCTGCCTTGACCACCATAGGACCCTGAAGGACGGACCATGTTGCATTGGGCTGTCGATCGTGATCAAACAGCGGTAGTGGAGGAACTGCTGCACCGCAAGGCGTTACCAAACGTTCAAGTAAGTAATGTTGCACAAGGCAAGCAGGGTCACGTTTGCACCATCTAACGAAAATGCTGGCGATGTGCGAGCAGGACAAGGACGGTATGACACCGCTACATTACGCAGCGAGCTGCGAGCACGAGGGGATGGTTGAGTTGCTGGTACGATCTCTTACCCGGGGTTACGCTTGCCAAGGACTAACAGGAGATGTCTTTGACACAGGTAAGAAATGGAGCCTTCGTGGATATAGAAGACTTCGATGGTGACACGCCCTTCATGACGGCCTCGAGCCCTGCGCTTCAGGAGATCATGGCTGATGGTCCCACCAGTAGTACTCTGTAGAAACTGGACGAAAACAGACGCTCATCGTGGACGCACACTAGCACCAAGTAATCTGTCAGCAGCTACAATGCACTTTCCTACACAACCGGACCGAATGAACGGACATTTGTGTGGGAAGTGCGAGTTGCACTTGCATCGACTCCAGGGATTGAACCTACACTAGAGCTTACATGAAATGTTCTTTAGGGTTCTATGGGTTGTATGAGGCAACACAGATACAGGTTGGGCAGTTCTCACTTGTATTTTGACAAGCCACTGACGAGGCCCCTGGCGGGGGGCCGCAACGCGTCTGGCGCGCGTTTTAATACACGTCATTTCAGTCACTTAATGTTCACTTCCAAACAATTTGTACACATCCGTAATGTGATCGGGTACTGTTTTTCGGGTACGGCGCTTCCTCACTTTTCCAAGAAAAGTCGCGAGGAACAGACTGAAGTCTAGCGAACAAATTGCTCAAGCGGCCCGTTTTGTCGCAAAGCTGCGCGGTGTTATGTGCATGGTGTCGCATACGGAGGGCGGACGAGGCACTTTGATAGTGAGCACAGCAACCGCTTCAGCTGACGCCGCGTGATCCTCAGGACTTGTGCAGATGGCGTGGTCCCGTTTGCTTCCCTTGTCGCCTCGCTTCACTCAGTTAGTCACATCGACGCACGGATGCTTCGTTCATCGTAGCTGACAAGTTAGCCACGACGTCTCCTTGCTCTGTGTTTTTCGAGCTGCGGGTGGGTAGAAGTCGTCGTAGTATTCACAGTAGTCAGCCAGTTGTTTCGTTTGCCCTATCGCCCTTTTCGCTTGCTAAAAAATACACGGGTCCGAGCGAGTCTCGCGCTGGTCATCGAGCTTCTCGGCGTACTTGATGAGGTCCACGTGGTGCTTCACTGGCACATGGCGGAGCGAAATCATCGTCAGCTCCTCCATCGCTCGCGCAAACGACACCTCGCGCGCCTGCTTGCAAGATTGAAGTGCCGAGCGACTCTTCCTAATGCCGTCATCTGTGCATACTGGCGTGACGTTTCGAGCGCACACGAGCGCTGACGAAGCGGTACCCGCGACTGCTGCAACTTGAGCATACGCAAACTCGACCGTCTTGCCGACTGCAATGCCCTGACGCGCAGCGGGTGGCTCTTCGTTTAGATTGAACGGGATCACAAATGGCATCTTTGGGCGCTTTCCAGCTCGCGCGCATCCTGCCACTGCGCTGCTCAGGGCCGAAGGTTCGCCTGCAGCAGCACGAACGTCCACGCCAATGTCGTGTGGAATGATAAAGCCATGCGACCCCTGGACATCAATGATCGTGCCGCAGTGGCGCACGTCGAGCTTATTACTTCCGTCGGTCAGACGACTGCAGCTCCCCGCAGGTGCGGGCGGTGGTCCAGTCATCGACTTGACGGCCACCGTCTTCATCGCTCCACTAGTGTCTCGCCGCTCGGTTTCCTCCTGCACACCGTTCGACGGAACAGAACTCGAGGGAGAGGCCAATGACGGGGCAATGTTGACCGTCGTAGAGGTCACCACGTCCTTGGCCTGAGGTCGCGTCCGCTGCTGCTGCTGCTGCTGCTGCAGCTTTGCAGTCGCGCAAGTCTTGACCGGAGAGAGGTGCGGCAGCATCGCCATGTGGCCACTGCAGTGGTCCATCTGCGGGTCGAGGAACTCGTGGTACGACGAGGGCACTATCTTCGAGAGCTTCATCTCCTGCAGCGCGGCGCTCACGACGCTGAGCGCGACCATCGCGAGGCCACCGCACGTCACCCAGCGCTCGAGTCGGCCGAGACTCGTGAGCACGAGCACGAGCACGAGCACGAAGAGGGCCAGGACCAGAGGCCGGCGAAGGGAGGGACCGGCAGCGACGGCCCGGGCGAGCCAGTAGTTCGTGGCGGCGCACAGACTCGTGGCGGACGCCCGCGCGACTTGTCGGGACGTGGCCATTGTCGCCGAAATGGGAATCTGCTGCTGCGGCGGCGGCGGCTGTGGCGGCGCGTGCTGCAGTTTCGGACGGCCGGGACCGAGAGCGATGGACGGCATAGTCACTGCAACTAGAGGCGGCGGAGAGATGGGCGTGTAACGAACGGCAGCTGAGAGGAGGACGGAAACGCACGGATCGTGTTGCTCAATGTGCGGTGGCGGGCGGGCGGGCGCGGGAGAGTGGACGGTAGGAAGGCGTCGGCAATGGGGAGGCGGCGCCTGTTGTGCGTGACGAGGTCGGTCGTCCACGTATTTCTCGAGACTGCCTTGGGCTGAGTGAGGTATACTGTGGGCAAGACAAAGAGGAAGGGAGCGGCCTGCCCTGGCTCTGGCAAGATAGGCGCCCCGTGGACTGCATCTAATCTTTTCCTCTGTCTGAATGTTTTCTGATCTCTCGCGTCGTTGCCACAGGATTTGATGCCATAGATCCGTCCTGTGTTTCGATTCGACGGCGTTTCTTCTTCAAGGACGAGCAGCGGCGGTGGCGGCTGCTGCTGCTGGTGCCTCGTGGCGCTTGCGCGCTGGACGATAAGCCATACAAAGCGAGTGGTAAAACGATGTGCCCAAGGACGATGGATAACAGTCGCCCGTGGGTATGCGAAACGCCGCGCCGCCCCGTTTGTCGGTTATTGACTGAAGACAATGACATGATCGAGGTGGCTGGAGATGGAGACACTCCTTCTCGCAAGTTTTGAGCGGGACGGCCACGCACGACGCTGAAACCCATTCAACTCGATTGACTGTTTTTTCGCGCGCGAAAGAGAACGTGCTGTGCGGTAGATTCGCTCGCTTCATTCGCGAGCGTCTCATTGCTTTGGCATGTGTTGCGTCCTTATAACCAGGCGTCCTCTCCGTGGATCTCGCCGAGACGGGCAGTCGCAGCAGCTTAGGCAGCCCAGGCATGTTTAGATCACTCGTAGCATTCTAAAAGGCGGTATCAGCCTAATCACTTCTGGCGTCGATTTCCCGCTGTCGGATACGCGTTCGTCAGCGAGAAGATTGATGAACACCGGCAGTGACTCGAAACGAAACGAAACCAAATGGAGACTACAGCATCGGCCACCGGAGCGGTTGCGTGCACCGCTAGATACTGCTGCCTCGGACGAAAGACGTTGTAGGGCTTTATGTCGTAGATAGATTACAATCTTCATGCGTGCAAGTTTGAGCTGCTTCAACTTGCATTAGTGGACGGAAGGCTCGCAAGGCGGTTGTAGCATCGCTGCCGTCCAGAGTTCTGCAATCAACGAATCGCTGGACGGCCTCAATGGCCTTGCAGTTGCATTGCCCGGGAGGTCAACATCGAGGCATTTGCCACTCGTGACCGTGGGAATGCTGCACCTGCAAGATCTGGTATGAAATAGTGCCAATACAGAATGAACAGCTAGCCGTCAGATGGTCTGCTTTGTCTACGACAACGACGCGGGGATCCTGCTCTCATTCGTAATCGTTTGTAGTAAAGACAGACGGCGATTCAATACGCAGGAGCGCCCGCCACATTTGCCAGGGACGGTTGACGACCGCATGTAAATATATAGTCATTAGGGGCACCCACGTTGGCCATTGTATCTTGCAACAAGCAAATGGAACGGCAATGCAGCGTTGTTACAAATTCATGCGGGCAACATACCCTCAGAAGGCGATGAGTCAAACCAAAACGAGCTTCATGGGGGCAATTCTATAGCCACTTTGCTCACTTCGCGTCGGCAGAACTCGTAATCATTCGTGCAGAAAACGTTGTCGTCGCGGTGGTATCGCATTCTTAGCTTGTCACGTTTGTTCAGCGTACAAGTGGGAGCGCAATACGAGCGCACTGATCTATTCGCCCAGTCGTCGGACCGCTTCGAAGGCTACACATGCGTCTGATGTTGTTGGTAATGAGCGCGACGTAAGGCTGACACACTTTTGTACATCGCCAGCATGCATGGATTGCTAGATCCCGTCAATGGTTCTGCGGTGCTGCAACATGTTGCTTCGTGATCCCCTGAGTACACGCTATGGCAGTAACCAGGCTTGTCGTGTCAAACAAGTTCAGGCACCCTTGCTGCGAGCTGTTTACTACCTCCTTGTTGCTCCTATTCGCAAAGCAGTACAATAAAACCGCCCGTGAAATCGTCCTATTCCATCGTGGCGTAGTAGTCGGTTGTCCAGCCGGAAGAGCAACGTCTTAGTTCCAATATCTCCTGTGTAAAGCGTCGCTAATAAGTTGTTCAAGATGGTTTGTACACATCCGTCATGCACGCGATCGCACGGTTGTCAACGACACGACAGGTGCGTGTTTTCTTCCCAAACGACGCGACGATTGTGTCACGTTGAGACACGCCACTGCAGGCGGCCAAATTTTGGGGCCGACAAAGAGCGGGCAGAATAGCTCCGTCCATCGAGGGCGCAAAGGATTAGAGATGGACCAAGGAATTGAAATCGATAAGTACGGGCGATGGACGCTAAGTGCGTCATCAGCTGGGGTACGTTTGTGACTGGGAAGCTGTTAAAGTAACGCCAAGCCTTTTACTGTCGTCAGGTGAGCCTTCACGAAGCCGACAGCGCGTTCGTTGATAAATTAGGCGACGAATTAGCTGTGAAGGAGATGATGAAAACGCGATGATTAAGAGAGCGAATTAGTTGGCCTGTAAGGTGGCAAAACTTACCATCCATTCTACGACGAATTGGTCAGCGAATTAACAACGAATTGGACGGCAACTATTCGATGACAAAGTGGCCAACAAATTACCTAACGCAGCCACATCCATCTCATTTCTATCGGCGCGGCCATGCTGCCCCGTCACCAGCGCGTGCCTTTGCAGCTGCTACAGCAATCTCTGCGTGCCACCAGTGCTCGCCACAGTAGCGCCACCATCTTCTCTGCCTCATCAGCCACTATCTACACGTCTCACCGTTTGCCAGCGCCGAGTAGACATCTCGATCGGTTCGTATTTCCCACCCAGCAGCACTCGAAGAGCTCTACTCGCACTCTACAGCGCCGAAATATCGCTCACGTCCACCAAAAGCCGAATCCTCCGGTTCCCGTACCTCAGGACGAGTATGACGAGCTCACGACTTTCTTGGCCGAGCCAGACACCTCAGGCCCTGCGGTGGAGCGAGCCAGAGAGATCGTAACGAGTTGGATGCAGCAATACGTGACATCCGATATGCCCGGCCAAGACGCTACTGTTATGGTGATGGTAGCCGACGCAATGCAAGATCCTCAATTCGTGATGCAGGTGTATACGCGTCTCCGAGACGCAGGCGTGTCCCCGTCGCCTATCACGCTCGAGTACTCAGCCGCCGCTTGTGCTCACTTGGGCCAATGGCAAACCGCAATCGAGATCATTGGCTTTATGCACGAATCCGCAGAGATCACGCAGCCGTCGCTGGATATTTACGAGAATGCAATTGCTTCGTGTCATGCGGCAAAGAAATGGATCAAAGCCAAGTGTTTGTTGGAAGAGATGAGGATATACAGACTGGAAGCATCCCCTGAGCTGCACATAACATCGATTAGACTGTGCATCGACAGTCTGGAGGCTACAGCTACGGAGGTGCTCTTGCATGCATTTTTGCGCGCGTATGAGGGAAAGCTAGATGCTGAAAAGATACGGGAAATTATCACCGACCTTTTTCACACAGCTCTGGACGCCGAGTCGCTGCCGCAAGCACTCTTCTTGCGTAATGAGATGATGGCACGACAGTATCATGTCTCGAAAGAGCTGTATTCGCGACTCGTTCATCTGTGCGCTACGAAGCGCCAGTGGCACAAGGCGCGCGTGTTGCTGCAGCAATTTGTTGACATCAACGCTCCTCCACCTACGGCTACACCATCCCATCGATACACAGATGATATTCAGTGCTTGTTGGAAGAGATGCAGACAAACAACATCGACGTCCCGCTGGCGGTGTACAATGCTGCATTGAGAAATTTTGGTCAAATAGCTTTGACTGACGATGCTTTGTCTGTGTACAAGAGCATGCGAAATCGTCAAGTGACGCCTGATGCTGTATCATTTGCGGCGCTGATATGTTCCTGTGGCACCAAAGTAGAGCAATCGGAGGATTTGTTTCGTGAGCTGCAACGTAGCAATTGCCATCCTACGCTAGATGTCGTGCACGCATACTTGCTGGTTCCTAGTCGCGCAAAGGAGTGGGAAGAAGTGCGTCGACGATATGCGCTTGTGCGTGATGAAGGGCCGCTGTACACGGTTCTACCATTGGAGTCTGATGTGCGAATCCAGTCGCTCGTTGCTGTAGCTTATGGACGAGTCAATCGCTCGGAAGAAATGCTTCGCATCTTTACAAGCATGAAGGTCAAGGGTTTGGAACCCAATCTGCATGTGTATGGCGAAGCGCTGTTGGCATATATTCGCCAAGATCAATGGCGTCATGCGCTCATGCTGTTCGACCACATTTTTCAGCAACAGACGCTAGAAATGCGAGAGCAGCGGAAGCTCGAAACGTTTCCAACGCTGTGGGACGCTGCAGTGTTGGCCTGCGAGAAAGGTGACCAGATTGAGCGTGCAACAATGCTCTACGACACCATTATCGAGCAGCGCGTTCCGATTTCAATGGCAACAGGGGAGCGTCTCGCCGCGATGCTAACCAGTGTTCCATCCGAGACGTTGTGGAGGTCGTTTAAATTGATTCCGTCGCTCCATCGAACAAAGACGAAGAGTCATTTGAACCCGCGCGCACTAAACGCTGTGCTCAAGCGCGCTGTGGAGAACAACGATAGCAATTTGGCCGAGCAAATTGTGACTGACGGGACGCAAGAGATGGGAATACTTCCCAACTCCATGACGTTTGCTCTGATGCTTCGTTTGTATGCAAGCCGGGAGGACCAAGAGAGCTTTCATTTGTGGTGGTGCAAAATGGATGGAGGCAAAGTGAAGCCGACGTTGTTCGTGTTTCGTGCGCTGATGCATCAATTGAGCAACTTGAGTCACGAGTGTGAAAACGTAGTGTACCTCAACGCTATCGGAGACTTCCTGCGCAAATATGAGCCCAGAAACTCGGCCACCGATAGTGCGAATTTCAAGAACACAAAGGAGTACGTCGCACATCTTGGTCGTACTGTATTGGACATTATGGAAGCCCGTGGCATTGGATCGGACACTATATGTCTACAGAACTATCTGCTACTCAGTCAAGACCCAGATCATGTCATCCGAGCTCTTGTGCTTGTGGAAGACGCGGTGTCGGCAACAAGCAAGCGTGATGAAAGCGTCGGCCAGGATTGCGTCCATCTCACATCGCGGTTGTTGCACACGCTGTTCACAGCTTTGGATAACTCTTTTCCGGACGGCCAGCGCATACGCAAACTAATGGTAAATATCGTGAAGGACCTACCGAACGATCTCTCGGAGGATGCGGTCGCTGCTTACTGCGCAGCGAACGATGGGTACAACGCGTTGCAGCTTCTACGGGAGCTATTGGATGTAAGATGCCGCTTAACCGACGAGCACGTGTTGTTCTTTCTTACGAACTGCTACACGTGCGAGTCATCGTCTCCAGCCTCCGAAGATTCGCGCCCAAGGAGCGCGAATGGCATGATAGTGGACATGGCCTCGCTACTGTGTGCGAGCGAGACTGTGACGATGGAGGCAGGTTGCCTGGCCTTTCTGATTCAGCATATTGTGGACCTTTCCAAGTGGCAACAGCGAGACGGTTTTGAAGTATCGACGCAAGAGGAGACGCACGCGATGAAGAAGCTATTGGTACGTGCATTCGCGCACTTTTCGATCCCTCAGGTGACGGAGTTCCTATCAAAGGTAATCGCTCGCGATGATCTTGTCCATGTGACAAGCATCATTGACGAGCTGCAAGGAGTCTAGATATCCACTAGGTCGATAGCTTTTCGTTGTGTTGAGGCTAGAAGCGAGGGCGGTAGTCTCGCAATCGGTCACGACGAAACGGCTGTTTTGTCACAGAGCACACGACACCAGCTTTTTGCCCAGCACGAAGGAGATCATAGCGCACGGTGACGGCTCTCGCCAGCCCCAGCGGAGCAGACAACTATCGTGTCGTAGAGCAAGTATGCCGCTATGATTGCCAAGAGGCTTTACGCCTGAGCATCCTTTGCATCAAAAGCGCGTGCGCAACCAGCGATTGTGTGTCTATCAATGAAACTTTCGGACGCGCTGTAGCTTCACGTCTATCCTATTTGGTATCCGTCGTCGTTGAAGCGTGTCATCGCAATTGCAGTAGAAATTTCGGCAGCGTGCATCAAAATTTCGTGGGACGACCAAACTGCGCACGTGTATCGCAAAGCGCGAACATAGAGGCGCCGCTACAGTCACAGAGAGGGCTTGACTGCCCTGCTGTCTCGAACCGATGAAGCCTGGAAGACCCTTTTGGGCTACCCAGTGGTTTGCCACGGAAGGCTATCAGATGTGATACTTTGCACTCGGCGCGAAGGTTTCAAATATCTCGCACGTGATCATCACATGGCAATGGAGGCAAATGAACCCAGTGCCGCCAGGACGTGCACAGCTGTTTCGAATGAGTGCTCTTCTTCTCTCACACGGCCACTTATGGACAGCTCTGTGCTGCAAGCTTCCACCTCTTTGACATGCAAATCAAGCCACGCATAAACGTGTCACAACGGCTCAATCTTTCGTTATTCCGCTGGCTACTGACTTCGGAAGCCTTCAGTTGACGTCGGAAAAAGCGGCAAAAACACGGAAATGCAGGCGTCGCGTCGTCAGAAATGGTGGTGGTGGTGGTGGTGTCAAGTACGTCCATTATAATGATAACTAACGACTGATAAGTGTGACAAGAAGTACGGCCCGGGTATCGGGTCGACAACTAAAGGGCTCCGTAGAGCCAGGGGCGACGGCAACGAGGTCAGAGACCCTCCTACCGAAGCCAACTACGAGTCAATCATGACCGCTGGCGCGACCAAGTAGACTGGGGACATGCGTACCGCCGGAGCGGCAGCACGTACAACGCGGGTATGCTGCCATATAAGGCAACAAACCCCTTTAGGACCGCTTGCGCGGCCCCCGACGTGGAGTGCGATCACCGAAGTGACTGCGTGGCGTGGAGAACGCCAACCCGCCGTATATCTCTCCGAGGAGCTCAACCATCTGCGATGGTGGCTCCCTTCAGCCGCTTGCGCGGCCCCCGACGTGGAGTGCGATCACCGAAGTGACTGCGTGGCGTGGAGAACGCCAACCCGCCGTATATCGCTCCGAGGAGCTCAACCATCTGCGATGGTGGCTCCCTTCAGCCGCTTGCGCGGCCCCCGACGTGGAGTGCGATCACCGAAGTGACTGCGTGGCGTGGAGAACGCCAACCCGCCATATATCTCTCCGAGGAGCTCAACCATCTGCGATGGTGGCTCCCTTCAGCCGCTTGCGCGGCCCCCGACGTGGAGTGCGATCACCGAAGTGACTGCGTGGCGTGGAGAACGCCAACCCGCCGTATATCGCTCCGAGGAGCTCAACCATCTGCGATGGTGGCCCCCTACAGCCGCTTGCGCGGCCCCCGACGTGGAGTGCGATCACCGAAGTGACTGCGTGGCGTGGAGAACGCCAACCCGCCGTATATCGCTCCGAGGAGCTCAACCATCTGCGATGGTGGCCCCCTACAGCCGCTTGCGCGGCCCCCGACGTGGAGTGCGATCACCGAAGTGACTGCGTGGCGTGGAGAACGCCAACCCGCCGTATATCGCTCCGAGGAGCTCAACCATCTGCGATGGTGGCTCCCTACAGCCGCTTGCGCGGCCCCCGACGTGGAGTGTGCGCTCGCCGCAGCGGCGACACGTGGCGCGGGGTACGCCTCCAGTCCGTAAAACACCCCTGCTAGGGCCGCTTGCGCGACCCGTCGGTCTCCTACGCCCACACCCGCGACTGCGAGTGCAGCGTGCCCGCGTCAGATCTTCGACCACGTCGGCTCCCCAAGGGGAGGATTCCCTCCGACGTGACTGCCCCGAAGGGAAAAAGACTGGCTTGAGCTGAACCGTGAAAATTTGGGAATGGGTCGTCAGAAATGGTGCTACGCCGGTGAATCGACAGACAGACAGGCAGACAGACAGACAGACAGACAGACAGTCCCGCCGCATGGTGAATCCACGTGACCAGCACCGCGATTAGACGTTGAGCGTATCGCCTTTCGCGGGGTATGAGGGCTCTGGGTCGTCATTGCTGGAAAATCAACCGCAGACAAGACGGATCAGTGTTGATTGGTCAAGCCGTAAGTGTCGGATTGTATTCCGCGCTTCCTCGTTGCATCTAGCACTTCATACCCTGCAAAATCTGCTATCGTATCGAGCGCTCCGCACCTGCCGTCACCCTTCAACAATGCATATCACGTCACACTGCATGTTTTTCGATTGCCACATCAAAACCGCAAGGCAGCTGTTGTTCAGAAAAGCTCCAGGCCACGTTACAAATCCGCCGCTGCGGCTCCCGTCAGCGTCCACACATTAGAAAAGCCGCGCTCAACGTTCGAAGCGCTCGTCCGCTGCCGTTGTCACCTTCAGATCCGACACCTGAACGCGGGACGCCCTCCCACTCCTTTCGCCGCACTTTCTTTCAGCTTTTTTCTTTTGCGTCGCGGCAGCCGTTCTGTAGCGAGGAAACGCAGTTCGCACACGAGCACTTCATCCATTTGTCTGTCCGTCCGTCCGTCTCTCTTTCTCGCTGTCTATCTCTTCTTCGTCCTCTCTCTCTTCCGTGTGGGATCAGGTCTGTGGCGCGCCAATCAAATGGACAGAAGGCCGTCCGGAACGGACCACGAGCCCCTGCAGCCCGCGCACGACGGCAAGCGGAAGAAGAAGAGTGTTTGCCAGCAGAGCTCTTGTACCAAGAAGAGCAGCAAAGCCGATGCGCGACGCGCGCGACAGGACAGCAACTGTCGAAGCGGTCGTCGTAGCGCTGACGCAGCAGCTTCGAGCTCAGTGACTTCTGCCGCACTGGCGTTCAGTACGAACACGAACGAGCTCTCCTCGCGTCTTTACTGGATCTTGGACGAAGCCAATGTGCCGGCACTTGCTGTGGACGCGACGGGCACTGTGACGTTCTGGAACCAGCGGCTGGTACAGCTCTCGGGATTCTATGCCGCTGACGTCGTTGGCCGCTTAGTTACGGAGCTCATCAGCCCTTCACATTGTGCTGAAGTGACGCGTAGACTGGAGGAAGCTCTTGCTGACGTGAACGTGACCGTGCGAAACGTAGAGCTGGAGCTGGGAAGCGTGAAGCTTTTGGTAAACTTGACGGCCGACGTGGACGAGACTGAAGTGGCTCGTGTTGTGGCTATTGGTCAAGACATTACGATAAAGACGAAGCAAGAGCGACGGGACGCTCAAGTCGCTCCGCAAGTGGGTACGTCGATTTTCGAGGTCGATCGGGACGGACGGATTGTTCGATGGCATAAGAAGGCAGAAATGTTTACGGGTTACAGGATGGACCAAGTTGTGGGTGCCCCGTTCATTGACTTGGTACATGGAGACGATGGTGAGGCCGTGAGCGAAGTTCTGGCCCGTGCTGCATCAACCAACACGTCGGTATCAGAGCTGATGTTGTCGCTGAAAACGGCCAAGGGCGCGTACGTTAAGTTGTCGCTGAGTCTCGCGCCGCATATCAGTTGGGGTGATGGAGGTGCTGGAGTTGTTGACCGCATGGTTGCGTCTTGTAAGAACGAGTCGATGTGCAGCGCGAGTGATAGGGCGTACAGCAAGCTTGTGGATTTGGCTAATGTACCGATTTTTGGCATTGATACAAAAGGATGCGTCGTGATATTTAACAAGAAAGCTGCACAAGTTAGCGAGTACTTACCGGGCGAGGTCGCAGGTGTTGATCTGGTGCTGTGTTTGGTCCACGAAGACCATCGTGAGGAGGCGACAGTAGTTTTTGAAAAGGCGCTACGCGGTATCGAGACTGCAGACTTTGAGCTCGCTATGATCACGAAACACGGCCAAACGGTAAAGATGTTGTTGAGTGTTATGCCACGCTACGACCTTGCTGGAGAAGTTATTGGTGTGATTGGCACAGGTCAGGAGGTCACAGAGCGAGTCGTGCAGGAGCACGAGTACACTCGCCTCATTGATAAAGCAAATGCTCCTATCGTAGGTGTGGACAAAAACCTTCGTGTGACGATTTGGAACAAGAAGGCAGCAACCATCACTGATTATTCGTATGTGCAGGCGATGGGCAAGGACCTTCTCGGGTTCATTGCGGAGCATGCGCGTGACACAGTAGCAGACGTGCTATCGAAGGCTATGGAGGGCATTGAGACTGCGAATTTCGAGTTTCCGCTAGTGACAAAGAGCGGGCGTCAGCTAGACATTTTGCTGAACACTACGCCGCGCTTTGATCAGAGCGGCGAAATCACAGGCGTTGTAGGTATCGGACAGGACTTCACTGATCAGCGTGCCCAGGAAGAAGAGTACATTCGATTGATTGATACGGCCAACGCGCCGATATTCGGCATCGACATGGATGGTCGCGTCGACATTTGGAACCGAAAAGCTGTGGCCATCACGGAGTACACGGTGCTGGAAGCCCGAGGAACACGTCTTGTTGAAAGCTTCATCCCACTTGACCACCGCGCTGGAGTGGCAGCCGTGATGTCGAAGGCCATGGACGGGGAAGGCACCGCTAACTTTGAGTTCCCGCTGATCACGAAAACCGGTCGACGCGTAGATATTTTGCTGAACGCTACGCCACGTTACAACCAGCACGGCGATATCGTGGGTGTTGTAGGAATCGGCCAGGATATCACAGAGCGTATCGTGCAAGAGCAGGAGTACAGTCGCTTGATCGACACAGCCAACGCACCCATTTTCGGTGTCGATATGACAGGCCTTGTCAATATTTGGAACAACAAATCTGCAGAGATTACGCAGTTTACTGCTGATGAGGTCATTGGAAAGGATCTGGTGCAAGAATTTATATCGGAAGGCTATCGCTCTGCCGTAGGTCTAGTGCTGTCGCAAGCGCTAAACGGTGTGCAGACAGCCAACTTCAACTTTCCCCTGATTACCAAGTCCGGGCGCCGCGTGGAAATATTGCTGAATGCTACTCCACGGTACAATGAGTTGGGTGAAATCGTTGGTGTCGTAAGCATTGGCCAGGACATTACGGAGAGAATCGCGCAGGAGCATGAATATAGCCGTCTGATTGATACAGCTAACGCGCCTATATTCGGAGTGGACAGTGAAGGTCGTGTTAACATCTGGAACAAGAAGGCTGCTGAGATAATGCAGTATTCTACTGACGAGGTTCTTGGCGAGAATCTTGTGGACAAGTTCATTACCGAAGACTACCGTGACGCTGTTGGTGCAGTTTTGTCAAAAGCTCTTGGTGGCTTCGAAACCGCAAACTTTGAGTTTCCACTTGTGACAAAAGCGAATCGCCGAGTCGAGATTTTACTTAATGCCACACCTCGGTTCAACGAACATGGGATAGTTATAGGCATGGTAGGCATTGGTCAGGACATTACGGATCGGATCGCACAGGAGCAGGAATACGCGCGATTGATCGAGAAAGCGAATGCGCCGATTTTCGGCGTCGACGCGCAAGGCCTGATCAACATCTGGAACCATAAGACGGCTGAGATGACACGTTTTTCGAAGGAGGAAGCGATCGGCAAAGACTTGATAAGCTGGGCTATTCCGGAAGAGTACCGCGATGCCACGGAAACGATCTTGTGGAAAGCTCTAGAGGGTGATGAAACGTCGAATTTTGATGTCGAGCTGAAGAAAAAGGATGGCCGCACCGTGAATATCCGAATGAATGCGACCGCAAGATTTGACCAGCACGGTGAAATTGTGGGTGTGGTAGGAATTGGCCAGGACTTGACTGATCGCATTGTGCAGGAGCAAGAGTATACACGTCTGATTGACACAGCCAACGCGCCGATCTTTGGCGTCGATGCAAACCTTTGCGTGAACATCTGGAACAAGAAGGCTGCTCAGATCACGAAATACTCTACAGCAGAAGTGATTGGTGAGAATTTAGTGGAGACTTTCATCTCGCCAGAGTATCGGCCAATCGTGGCGGACGTGTTCAGCAAAGCTCTAAACGGCATCCAGACAGCAAACTTCGAGTTTCCACTAATCACTCGACCGGGCACACGAATCGAGATTCTTTTGAACGCGACCCCGCGAAATGATATGCATGGCAACATCGTCGGCGTGGTTGGCATTGGCCAAGACATCACCGACCGTATTGCGCAAGAACACGAATACTTTCGACTGATCGATACGGCAAATGCTCCGATTTTCGGCGTGGACACGTTCGGGTGCATCAACGAGTGGAACCAGAAGATCGAGGAGATTACGGGATTCCACAAGTCGACCGTCCTAGGGCTATCGCTGGTGGATGCATTTATCAATGCTGAAAACCGTTCCGAAGTGCGCAAGCTACTGAATCAGGCGTTGATTGGCATCGATGTCGAGGAGATGGAACTGCCTATGACGACTGTTGCTGGACGGTCATTGTTGTTGCTCGTCAATGCATCGAGTAAGAAGGATATGCACGGCAACATTCGCGGTGTAATTGGAGTGGGTCAAGATTACACCGCAAAGAAGCATATGGAAGCGGCTAAAGTCAATTTTCTGGCTTCTTTCAGTCACGAGCTGAGAACGCCTCTGAACGGTGTGCTGGGTATGCTCGAACTGTTGCGCGACCAAAAGCTGGACAAGACGTCTGAGCGTTACGTGCACATTGCGTACATTTCTGGGTCGCTGCTGCTGAACCTGATCAACGACATTCTCGACTTGTCGAAAATCGAAGCGGGGCATATGGAAATATCAGCAGACCCGTTCGAGATGGAGGACTTGCTCGAGTACTCGATGGCAATATTTAAGTTCAAGGCTCGTGAGAAACACATCAAGCTTACGCTGGAATGCTCTCCTAAGGTCCCGAAGCGAGCAATCGGTGATGTGAGTCGACTCCGGCAGGTGGTGTTGAACCTGCTTTCGAATGCCATTAAATTTACGAACGAAGGATCGATCACGGTTCGTTGCAATATGGTCCCATCACCGGACCTTCCGAAGGATTGCGTGAAGTTGTTGTTCCAGGTCATTGACACTGGCGTCGGCATGGATGAAGAGGAAAAGTCACGATTGTTTTCACTCTTCACAAAGCTTGAGCGCACACGCAAGAACAACCCCACGGGTTCTGGCTTGGGCCTCGCGATTTGCAAACAGCTCGTGGAGCTCATGGACGGCGACATTGACGTTGAGAGTGAGCTCGGCGTGGGCTCAGATTTCTTTTTCACGGTTGTCGTGCGCCGACTTGATGAAGACGATCTTGTTCAGAAGCTGCCAGCTGCCCTGGCCGCCGATACGGCCGCTGCACTGTCTACTGGAAGGCATAACGCGTCTACGTTGGAGCTGGTGCCTAAGCATGCTCGCATTTTGGTGGTGGAGGACAATGAGTTTAATTGGGAAGTTGTCAAGAGTTTTTTTATGGAAGACAACCATTTGCTTCAGTGGGAAACAAATGGCTTGGATGCTTATCAGATGTACCAGGACCATCACGATTCGTACGACATTGTGCTGATGGATTGTGAAATGCCCATCATGAATGGGTACGACTCCACTCGCAACATTCGTATCTTTGAGCAGCAACATGACCTTCCCCACATCCCTATCATTGGCGTCACAGCATACGCTATGAGTGGCGATCGCAAGAAGTGCCTTGACGCAGGAATGGATGAATTCATCGTCAAACCTGTTTCAAAAACCGAGTTACGAAAGGCTATTCGTAAATGGATGCGTGTTCGCTACCTAGACCAACATTGCACTCGATCACGCGTTGAGTCTCTGGAAACGACTAGCACCGACGCATTATGCAGCCTAGGTGCCGTCAACTTGGTGGCAGCATCTAGACACGAAGAAAAGCTCGACCTGGATCGGGCCATCTCAGACCTAGAACTGGAAGACCCAATGATGATCGGCCAGCCTGGTGGAATCCAGACAGTTGCAGGGTCTGAGGCGTTGCTAATGTCGCTCACCACCATTAGCGAGAGCAAGAGCAACCAATCAGCGAGCTCGGGAACTCTTGGATACACGATCGGGCCACTGGATAGTCTAACAACGACTGTCGTGCTGCCAAACCTGACGGAACAACCGATCAAGCCACTAGTGACACGTCCTGGCAATCTCATGAATGCTTCGAGCATTGTCGGTATGAACATGTTTGCTGCGGCGAAAGCGGCCGGAATCTATCCTATGGACGCGACGGAAGCTGTGCCTCAGTCTTCGTCATCAGACGGCAGTGGTGACCAGCAAGATGCTGCCGAAAGCGTTACTAGCTCGACAGATGCTGTGAGCAAGGTTGCACGGGCGTACTCAACGACAATGGCCCCGGAAGATGTCGTGATACCAGCTGGTGATCCAATCGATTATTCGCTGGGTGTAGAGCAATGCGGTGCCAGCGAAAGCCTGTTTGTGAGTCTTCTCGAGAAGTACGCAGGGCTGAGTGAAGAATTCATGAAACGCATCGAAGATGCCTATTCCACGGGCGACTTTGTAGTGCTGCGACGCGAAAGTCACTCACTCAAGGGATCGTCAGCATACGTCGCCGCAGTCCGTGTATCGAAGGCAGCATTCCGTGTACAATTAGCTGCTGGGCACGTCATGGAGGAGACTGCTACGGAGAGGGGTCATGCCTCGCTTGTGGACGCGCTTCAACTTCTAAAGAGTGAACATCGCGCATTGCGTGGCTATCTGCGACGGAACTTTTCCTTTCGCGCGAGTGCTGGTGGTGGAAGTCAGGAATCCAAGAAGAATGGCACTGTAGCAGGTGGCGACAACGCCTGTGCAGTTATGTGAGCGGCCATTAAAAGGGATCCCGTCCATATCATTGCGCCGCAGGAATAAGTTATGTATACTCAAGTTATTCATCTTCCTTGCCATTGGTTCCTCTTGTCGTCGCGCCTGCATCCCGAACTTCCAGCCAGCTGAGTCTCGAACAGTCACATGTCGCCAAAACGAGGGTTTTCGAATACCGTGAGACTGTTCGAGGTTTCGTAAGCTCTGATGCACTCGCGCTCACGGCAAGTGCCGATTTGCGCGAGGACTGGTCAAGTTCACTGTCTACGAGGCAAAGAGGAAGAAGCGCACCGATTTAATTGCATACAAAACACAACGGTGACTCGAGTATCTGCTTGGTCGGTCTTCTTGTTTACGCAATGGTTCTCTCGCAGTGTGCCTGTAGTTGTGCTCCAACTTGCGTCCTGAATGTGCCGAAACAGCAGTGATGGGCCATGTTTGCACAACCTCGTCCAATATATTCCGGTCTTGCTGCCACCATTGACACGATTCGCTCCAGCGTTGTCTCTGTCTGTCGCCTTCCGCTTGCTTCTTTGTTAGTCTTCCCCACGGTGCCGTGATCTAAAGTCGTACATGAGCATCCGTTCGACGCTGCAGCGTTGCATCCAGTCTTACTCAAGGTACTTGTCTAAGAAGTCGCCATGAACATATAGACGCCCGCATGTCGAGAGTTATCCAGCGTCCGTCAGCGATTGCAGTGCAGATCATGGTTCTGCAAAGCTGCGTAGCGATCGGTTCCGCGTGAACAAACGTGTAATCGTTCCTAGCATTCACTGCAGACCAGACTACGCTTTCGGAGGACGGCGATCAACTGCAAAAGCAGTTGAGGTGGTGCATTGCTTACAACGACCGAGCCTTCTCTACTTGCATACTCTTTCGTTGACGAGCCACAGCTTTTGCCGCAATCTTTATTAGCACGTAGCCACTGTAGATCTTTCACTGCTTTGGCGTCATGGCTTATGCTGAACAACGTAACACGAGTCGTAGAGCGCCTTCTTCAACATGCGCGTCTTGATTTCCGGATCAAACGTCGCCTTCGGAGAGCGTTTGAGTGGCTTTGTTTCACGCATTTGCACCGACAACTATTACATGCTAGATCATGCAAGGCACGTGCGCTCTGGCGCTTTTGTGTCGCTATTCAAGCGCAAAGTAGAAGGAAGAGCGCCTTGTAGCGAACGAGCTTTATGCACGAAACATAGTTGCTTGCAACGGTATGGTGCAAGTTTGAGCAAAACACCGGCAAAGTTTGGCACTGACACCTTTTGTTCCAGCGACGATCTCAAGGTAACGCTTGTGACCGAACTATGAAGGGGCAAATGCAGACGATTGGGTGCTGATGGCATACAACCGCTGCGCTATTGGTCTTACTTGCAAACGAAGTGAGACACCAACGGGTGGAACCGGTCAGACGTGGGCGCATGCCGTCGCTTCTCCTTCACCTGTCAGAGCTAATTGTGCCTTGCATCACACTCTAGCAACTAGGAACTTGCTCCTCTACAGGGTCGCCAAATTCCTCTTTCAGACGTTGGAGGTGATACCTCCTCGTGACTGTGGCATTCTCGCACTAGTAAGCTGAAATGAACGACTCAATCTGCGCAAGAATCGCACATCATCGGTACTCAATGCACAGAAAAACATGAGCGCAACATGACGTACCCTTGATCGAAAAAGCGACAGAGAAGGGCTCGAGATGCGCACACGGCAAAATTGGTGAAGATCCGTCCCGAACAAGTTGTAAACAGTTCAATATGGCCGTACTCGATCACGCGGAGCCCCAATTACTTTGCCTACCAGTAAGAATTGTCGGAGCAAGTCTTGTACACGGAGACGTCCTCTATCACACCCAGCGACTGCAAAGATTTATTCGTGACGTACACGTAAAACACCTGAAGACGTAAAAAAAGAGCCCCAATCACGTCAAAGCAAGCCGCCATGACATTGCAGTATGCTACATATGACACTTACGCCATTGACCTTGTGAAGCAATGAGTCTTCCATATACTCGAGGTAGTCCAAGCTTGCAAAACGCTTGATCAGAGGTGGAGCTTCATTTCTGTGCAAGCAACGAAAACAGAAAGCCAAGCACAACATCTTCTGTATCGTAGTCCGAAACACACACAACATCTACCAAAATCGCAACAGTCGGTGCTTAAAGACAGCGTTGTGCGCATCAAGGAGTCTGTTTTCCACCACGTCGATCGATATCAGCAATGGGCTCTCCATATCGGGTAGCGGCTCCTTGAACTTTCGATAATACACATCAGCAGTCTGCAAGAACTTGCATTAGACCCTACGAGGCATCTGCACTTGACAGCCCCATCCTCAGTGCAAACCTACTCGACAGTATACAGAATCGTGGTATGGCAATAGCCAACGGAGACCGAGTCCCTATCTTCTGGTAACGTGAGCTCTACACGAGAAGCTCTTTTATCTCCATCTGACGTCCGTACGACTTTGATCCTGTGGTGACAAAGAAAGCATCCAGTTCTGACTTGGCCGGCGCTCCGAAACGACGACGTCGTCGTCTTCCTGTCGAGCGCATAAATGGCTCATCACTAGGGAGGAGCCACAGACGTTCTATCCACGAAAGTTGCTGCGTCTTGCAAAACAAGGAAGCGCGTCAACGTAAGTCAAGATACTTTTCCAACATCTTTACAACAAGCGACCGACCAGCACCGTCCATGTTCGTACTGTTGACTGCAGTAAGGCGACGAGACAAATCCCTACCGCAAGCCACAGCGGCTGGAGTGACACTATTTGACTCAGCTTATCCGGCTCTTGTGTCTCCTCGTCTGACGTCGTCGTGTCCAATGCAAAGTGGTACATCCAACGCACGGCGACCTCCGACGCTACAAAGAATACGATTATTGTAACGGGGCACACCCTTGCGTAACTTAACGCAAGGGATTTGGGTGCCCCGACAGACGTACACGTGGCAAGCGAGGAAGCGTAGGTAGGGTAAAAGTAGAACTGTTATATTAATAAACTAAGTCTTTTAACTACTGTCTCTTCGTTTGACTTAACTTAATTTTACTTATATAACTGCATGTATGGTGACGTCTCGTCACCACTCATTGCGCGCGTCTTGCGGCGATTGGTGGGTTGATATCATCACGATATCAACCAATGAACAGACCCTTTGGTCGACCCTTCAATATCACCACTTTGGTGATATTGTTTAAAGAATATCCATCTTATATTCTTTATTGTCACTTTCCTTAAGTGACAATATCATGTAACGGGCTGCCCCGTTACATCACCCCCCCCTTAACTGATAGTCACCGTGTGACTATCGAAATATGGAGGCCACCCGTTGGCCACCATTGGGACAGGGAGCACTTGTTTGGTCCGTTCCACTCACTTTCCGCTTGACCTCGCATAGTTAACATGTCTATGCGAGGTGACTCAAGACCCACACAGCCTGGTGCTGTGCAAGCCTCTGCGGCAGACGCTTCGTCGTCTGCCGCCCCTTCTTCGCCTGCAGCAACAGGTGCTGCAGGTGCACGCGGTATCACGCCGCGTGCGCACGATGACCCCGATGTGGAGGTCATCTACTCTGGCGAGTCAGACGTGTCTGACTCGGGCAATGCTCCAGAGGCGTCTCGCTCACCGGCGACGCCTCAGTATTCGCCAAGGCCACTGCCGAACGAACGGACTCGTGATTCGCATCACAGTCTGTTCGGCAGTGATGACGATGATCAGGGTGGTGAGTTCTATTCTTCACCACCGCTGGCTCGTGCGTCTTCGCACGAGCGTGATGATGATGGCGCGAGCCGTCGTCAATCTGGGAGGCGTGGTACCGACAAGGGTACCACTGTCAATCATGATGAGCTGAAGCCGTGGCGTTTGCCCGAACAACTCATCAATAGCCTGTCTCACGAGACAGGCCAACACCATCGAATACCCTTATTCGATGCAACCGAGCTTCACGGCTTGAGTTCCAGCGCGAAGAACTTTCGCGCTGAAGAAGACTTTTATCTCGATGTCTTTCTTAGACATCGATGGTACAACAGCAACCAAAAGCGTGACAAAACATCGCTTTTGGCTGCGTGGAACGCGTTCGTCCAAAACGTCAAGAATTTTGGACGAGAGGGGTGGCTCAAGAAACTTGAGGCAACACGCCTCAGGTTCGAACGGCGAACGCCAACCGGTGCTAGGTACCGGTTGCATTGTTTGTCGAGTGAGGCAGGCATTCCTTGCCTCACATGGGGAGACCCTTGTGCGAGTTGTGTTGACAACTCGCAGCGTGCACATAGGGATGTGTACTCCCTAAATTCGCCCTGGGGAAGGGCACACATCTCGGCTGAGATGCGTGACGCGATTGCAAACTTGCAATCCGTCTACAAGCGCCTTGGGCGCGTGTTTACCGATGGGCCACAGGACTCATCGGATGGGTCTCGTCATACTGGCGGACGAGACCTTCAACATCCATCAACAGCTGAGAGCGGGGCTCCCAGCTGTTCCAAGAGGGTGGATACCCCCTCCACTGGACGAGGTAGCTCGTCCTTGATCCTGAATCGTCACGGTGATTCAAGATACGCTCCACTAGAAAGCGTTGATCACCGTGAGCATCCACCAAAGGATGTGGTGGAGGAGGAAAGACCTCCTCCAGAACCCCAGGCCCACCATCTCGACCCTTTCGAGATGGATCGCGCAATCGATGAATTGCGCGATGACTTGAAGCACGAGCGCGACCGACGCTACGCTTTGACCGACACCGTGCGGAAGAACCGCAAGGGTCACGAGGCTGATCGGGCGAGGGATCGCGCCGATTATGCCACGGCGCAGCTTCAGGTCGAGCGGGATGTCCGCTCCCTTTTCGGCGAGCTGGCGACAGCTCGCGGAGAGATAACTCGGTTGAGTTCCGAGGTATCATATCTGCGCGACCAGACGGATCGTCTGGAGCGCGAACGCAAGAACTTGATGGATGTTCTTGAACGTGGGGGCTATCTTCATCGGAAGAAGAAGGCTCGTACTGACAGTACGACCTAAGCCTCCCCACGTAAAACGTAGGATGCGTGCGCATCCTACGTGGCAATTCGAGTGTGTATGCATTGCCCTTGCGATGCAACACTCGAAATGGCCCAATGTATTTCGGCAGTAGTTTACTACTGCCGACACTAGTGACTGCATGTCCAGGTAGGTTTACCGTTGACAGTAGTACTAGGTCATTAACCTTAAATGAAAGAACATTCGCTCTTCCATTCTTGTCTGCGTTCCGTTTCTGACGGTCCACCGCATTTGCGATGGAGTCCTGAACGAAACGGACTACCGCTTCTCGAGTCAGCAGGAAGTTCTCTGCTGACTCTTTGTTTTGTCTAGCAGTGCGCTTCGTGCGCACTGCTAAGAGATTGCTCTCTTCTTCAGCGAGGTTGTCTTCTTCCTCGCTGGCATAATCGTTGGCGATGCTGAATATACCAGCATCGTCATCATCATCCGAATCAATAATAGCGTCTTCGCTATTATTGAGATGATCTTCTTCATCGATGTCGACTTGATCGACATCGGCATCATACGTGACGACGTTTGCGTCGACACGTGATGAGCAAGAGCCAAAACGGTTTTTGCTCGAGCGAGTCCCTCCCCCCTTATCCAAGAGTCACACTCTATAAGGGTGGGCAATCGTGGATGGCGTAGGCCATTCACGTAAAACGGTGTGTGCTGTGTTGAAGCATGCACCGAATTATTGATGGCGAATTCCACCATGGGTAGGAATTCGCTCCAACTCGGAAACGAGTGGACATATCCTCGAAGGATCTCTTCGAGGACACGGTTCGCACGTTCCGTCTGACCATCTGTTTCTGGATGGTCAGAAGTGGACATCTTCAATCGTGTTCCGAGAGTACGGAACACGGTTTGCCAAAATTCCGCCGTGAACCGAGGGTCACGGTCGGATACGAGTTCACGGGGTAACCCGTGGAGTCTAAAGACCGTGTCTAGAAAGACACGAGCACAACCTTGAGCCTTGATTGACTCAGGGACAGCAGCAAGATGGACCATCTTGCTGAATCGGTCCACAAACACAAGAATACCATTATTCTTGTGAGCGTCTTCGGGAAACCCGAAGACGAAGTCCATTGAAACGGACTGCCGGCACTCTGTCGGAACAGGCAGAGGCTGCAATGGCGCACGGGATGAAGGACTAGGCTTCACCCGTTGACATACTTCGCAAGCACGGATGTACTTGCGAACAAACTGATACTGGCGGGGCCAGTAAAAGTCGCGACTTACCGTGAGGTAAGTCTTTTCTCTACCACGATGGCCGCTTGTTGGGGCATCGTGACACTCATACATGATGCGCAATCGCAAATCATGATGAGCGGGTACGACGACACGAGGCGTGTCGTCGGCAACAGCTGTATAGTACAGCAATCCGTTGCGTGTACTATACCGATCCGATGAGGATCGGTACAGAGCCGGTAAATTCCTCATGGATTTACTGGATGGATTCACCAGATGATCCATCAATCGCAGAAGATCCTTATCTTCCGCGTATGCCTTTCGTACGTCGTCAAGTAAACTTGACGACGAGACACTGAATGACAGTGTCGCAACAGTGGGCTTGTCCTCACTGTTGGATTGCGCGTCCGGCTCGAAATCGGGCCGGCGCGAAAGAGCATCCGCGACGACATTGAGTCGTCCCGGTTTATACTCCACGGACAAGTTATACTCCGCGAAGAAAGACAGCCACCTCGCCATTCTTTGCAAGAGGTGAGGGCTGTTTACGGCCGTGCGTAATGACGCATGGTCCGTGTAGACAACAAACGGTCTATCTCCCAGGAGATAGACGCGAAACTTAGCCAGTGCGTATTTCATGGCAAGGAGTTCCTTGTCATGCACTGGGTAATTACGCTCAGCTGCTTGCAGCTGACGCGACTGATAACAGATGACGCGCTCCGCGCCATCTGCATCGAACTGCATTAACGCACAGCCGATTGCAAAATCGCTGGCGTCACAGACCACATGAAATGGTCTGTCCTGATCTGCAATCGCCAAGATCGGCGATTGCATCAAGCTTTGCTTGATACCCTCTAAGGAACGCTGGCACTCAGCGTTCCATGACCACTTGACATTTTTCTTGAGCAAGCAAGAAAGATGAACAGTCATCTCGGCGTAGTTGCGCGAGTACTTGTGCAAGTACGCCGCAAGACCAAGGAACTTCCTTAGTCCCTTGACATCGACTGGCACTGGCCAGTCGGTGATCGCCTTGATCTTTTCGGGATCAGGGCGTACGCCGTGTTTCCCCACGATGCACCCAAGAAGTGGTATTTCGCTAGCCGCGAATATACACTTCTTGAGGTTGGCGTACAACTTATGCTTGCGCATAAGTTGAAGAACCTGACGAACGTGAGTTCTGTGAACTTCAACGTCCGTCTTCCCGTCCATAGCCCGGCTATGGACGAACACATCGTCGAAGTAACTCGGTGCGAAGTCTCGCACCGGTCTCAACAGATTTGTTACACATCTGTTGAATGTTGCAGGGGCATTACTCAGCCCCTGTGGCATCACTAGCCACTCCCACAGCATCCCGCTGGGGGTACTCACTGCCGTGAACGGGACGTCCCGTTCACGCATCAGGATCTGATAGAATCCATCCATCAGATCCATGGACGAAAAGATGGTACTCTTTGACATACCATCTATGATTACGTCCTTCCTCGGTATCGGCGTCTGAGCCGGTACCGTTGCAGCATTCAACTTGTTGAATGCGTGCACTATCCGCCACCCTCCTGTGGCTTTTCGCACACAGAAGGTCGGAGAGCTGTGAGGGGATGTTGATTCCCTCACATGGCCCGCTGCTAAGCGATCGGCAAAGAACTTGTCGATCGCTATCACTTGTTCACGAGGCAGTGGCCACTGCTTCATGACACAGTATTTCGAGCCCGGTTTGAGCTCGATCTCGTGTCGAGTGCCTTTGTCCTTAGGCAACTCGCAAGGTACGGATTCAGGGAACACATCCCTGAATTCGATCAAATCCTTATACAAAGGATTTGCCTGAAGTGACTCCCAGGATTGGGACGCGTATCGCTCAATCCGAGTCTTCTCATCGAGGACACTTTCGTCCATCGATGAGCTGCTGAGAACCCGTTCGTTCTCAGCAAATACTGTTGCCGACCGAATGTCGGTCACATACTCGTCCTCTGTGACGAGTACGCAGATCTGCTTGACTTTGCCACTACGCAGATCACGCAAGAACCGTTTCGGTTCTAGCGTTGGCAACTGAGTTATCTCCGAAGTCAACTTCGGAGGCACAATCAGATCAAGCGTATAAGCGCCTACGCTTGATCCGTCATTAACCAAGACGTTCAACGTCTCGGTTTCTTCCTGGGAACTTGCTTCCACAGGTTGCTGAGGGCCTGATCCCTCAGCAAGCAACTCTTGAGAAACTCCTTCCTCAAGTACGTGGGGACTTATTCCCTCGACGTCTTCCGACTGTGGCTGTGCAACCACAGTCAGGAACCGATCCTCTACGGTCGACTCTCCAGTCGACCTAGGATTTTCATGTTGCCCCTTGGGGGAAACAGATTTCTTTCTTCTAAGATGCTGCCCGCTAGGCATGCATCCATGTCCCGGTCCACTCGACTTTTTTGAGTGGTGGACCTTCGGCGCAGCCTGTACTTCTGTACAGCTGCCGGGAGCTTGCTCCACAGTGTAGTGATCAACTACACTGTGACCTTGTGCAGTCGTGCTAACGACCGTACCGCAAGTGAGGCCATCGCACTCACTCGCAGAACATCCACACGCTTGTGGACGCTCCAAGATGTTCATCAGATGGCCATCTGATGAACAAGCAGCAGGCATCTTCACGGATCGATGCTGCCAGCTCACCCTTGGCTCGTACTTTCTGAGCCAAGGTAATCCCAGGATGACATCAAATTTGTCATCCAGATCTAGTACGATGAAATCATCATCGTACTGCTCGCCCTCTAACGTGTAGTGGATTCCTACTACACGTTTCTCAACGGTTATCGATGCGCCTGTTGCAAGGCGCACCGTCATCCTTGTGAGGGGAATGTCGCGCTCAACGAACTTGAGCCTACGACCCTCTAGTGACTGGCGACGAACAAAGTTGTTCGACGCCCCACAGTCTACTAGGGCACGAAGCGACAAGTCATTTGTCGCTTCCAACTTCAAGGTGATGAGCGAAACGTCATCACCAGGTGCAGAGACACACAATGATTGTGTATCTGGAGCAACTTTCGTCAAGAGATTTGCAAATTCTCTTGAGGTTGCTGGATCAGTAGGGCGCTCCGCCCCTACTGACCCCGACCATTTTTTGATGGCCCGTCTCGCTGTTGCGGCTTCGCAACAGCGCTGGACCCACGCCCATTGCCCTTTCTGGCGAATGGTCGTCCATTTCGCTCAGTACTGTTTGGTACTGGGCGCGGAGCACTACACTCGTATGCGTAGTGCCCTAACTTCTGACAGCGATTGCACCTCTGCAATCGCTTGTTGCTTGTAGAGCGAGGTCTCTCGCTCTCAACATAACAGAGGTCCATTGGTTCTGGACCTCCGATCTCTTGTCGTCTCGGTGGACGGTAAGAGTTTGAGCTAGCATGAGCCTGTCTCATGCTAAAGTCTTCCTGTTCCGCGGCTGATATCGCTTCTTCAAGCGTATTCAGCTCAAGGCGGAACAGGTGGCTCCTGACGGGCCCTTCTGCGAGCCCTTGCATGAACACCGTAATTAACGTATGTTCATGAACTGGGTTAGCAGTTATACTACTCGCAAGGAGTCGTATATGTTGTGCGTAATCGTGCACATCACGCTTACCCTGCTTGAGTTTCAGGAGCTCTGAACGAGCCCTGAACTCAGCACGTGGTGGCTCAAACATTTGTCTGAGCCGGGACTTGAAGTCATCTAGCGACCTAAACACGTTTGGGTCGCTACTCTCGAGTCCCAGGGACCAAGTTTTGGCACGCCCTGCCAAGTGGGTCTGAGCAAATGTGAGTTTCATTTGCTCATCTTCGACGCGACGAGCCCTTAGGGCTCTGTCGAGTTCGACAAACCATAGTAACAGGGAGTCCTCTGGGACTCCACTGTACTTGGAGATGTCGACTTTCATCACTTCGGGACGACGCGCATGCGCCGTCCCGCCCACAGCAGCATGGAATTGCTGCTGTCTCAACAGCTCCGTCTGTTGAGCACCGAGTTCTCTCAACTGCTCGGCCTGTTGAGAGCCTTGCTGGTGAAGCAAGGCTACTTTCTCCCTCTCGAGAGCAAGTTCATTGTGAATGAACTTGGCGATAGCAGCATGTTGTTGGTCTCTGTCTAGAGACTCCAACATGGTGCTGACGACGAGTTCGCCTACGGTAGAACTCATTCGCTCTACCGCACCCCATTCGATGTCACTCAAATGGGTAAACCCTTCACGCGTGGCGTGAAAGGTGTCTTCTTCATCCAACATGTTCATGTTGGATGATGTGGTCCTTGGAAGGACTACAAAGTGCTACCAGGTGTAACGGGGCACACCCTTGCGTAACTTAACGCAAGGGATTTGGGTGCCCCGACAGACGTACACGTGGCGAGCGAGGAAGCGTAGGTAGGGTAAAAGTAGAACTGTTATATTAATAAATTAAGTCTTTAAACTACTGTCTCTTCGTTTGACTTAATTCAATTATACTAATATAACTGCATGTATGGTGACGTCTCGTCACCACTCATTGCGCGCGTCTTGCGGCGATTGGTGGGTTGATATCATCACGATATCAACCAATGAACAGACCCTTTGGTCGACCCTTCAATATCACCACTTTGGTGATATTGTTTAAAGAATATCCATCTTATATTCTTTATTGTCACTTTCCTTAAGTGACAATATCATGTAACGGGCTGCCCCGTTACAATTATCGCCGCCCCTTGTAGCTACTGCATCATCAGTGCACGCTGTGGTTCGATGGTGCAGTTTGCAGAACCGTCTGCTCTGGTGAGAAAGTGAGGTATATTTAGGTACGTGGACGACCTACTATATCCCGTCACCCGGCAACAAGGTTACCGGGGTGACTGCTACTTTATATACTAGGTAGGGCCAGGTCTCGTACAAAAGAACGCATGCGCGTAGCCTCCTGTCGCGAGATGATCGGGTTCCTCGGTTCCAGTACGGGTGTGACGGGGCAGCCCGTTACATGGAATTGTCACTTTAAAGAAACAATGACAATAAAGAATGTTAAGTTGAATATTATTTGAACAATATCACCGATAGTGGTGAATTGGTGAAGCGACCAAAGGGTCTGCTCATTAGTTAATATCTTGACGATATCAACCCACCAATCGCCGCAGGACGCGCGCAATGAGTGGTGACGAGACGTCACCATACACTCAGTTAGATTAACATAATTAAGTCAGGTTAAACTTAAAGACAGTAACAAAAGACTTAATTATATTAATACAACAGTTTACTTTTCCCTTATCTACGCTTCCTCGTTTGCCTCGTGTACGTCTGTCGGGCGCACCAAAACCCTTGCGTAAAGTTCACGCAAGGGTGTGCCCCGTTGCAACGGGGCCCTGTATGACATATTGGTCGGCTCGAGAGGTCTCCAACGAATGGTTGACATCAGAATCATGGAAGGTCGTAGCCTCCTGGACTAGATCGGTGTTAGAAGAAGCGTGCGATTGAACCGAAGCCCCTGTGTCCATAGCGATATTCGCCAGTCTGCAGGGTCGTCCAAGTCAGTGCCTCTCCAAGGTGGGTCAAACCCATGGCAAAGTCGGCTCCTTTTGAATGTATAAGCCGTACCCCGTCGATTGCGCAGCCACGACATACCCTGGAGCGTGGTGTGGACAAGCCACCGTTGATTAAATCGCCCCGACGCCGCAACTTCAGCACGCATCCCGGCTCTCAGGCGATCATCAAGCACCCGCCGGACATCAATTTTGACACTACCGTCGTCATTATAGACGACTGCAGCTCTCGATGTACCCGATAAGGCACGTCTACAAACCTTCCTGATCGCACCTTGGCGAGAGTGTCGAGCCGCGAAAATTATAATAATGTCGGACACGATTTTCCATAGAGGCGCTCAATATCGGGGATGCTTGTCTTCCGTCCAACAAGGCGTGATAAAAGCCGGACCTGACCCGCTCGATACCCACAAATAGACAATAAGTAGTAAGTCCCTCGAAGAAAGAGTAGATGTCCATTGTCCAACTGCCGTAGCTGCCATAGCCATCAATTCCGTCCGAATACAAGGAACCGCTAGACCCCCCTGCCGGATCGGTAAGGAAGCTATCTCGGAAGGGACCCTCGACCGGTACCGCTTGCCATCACGGACGCCCCAGACAAAGCCAATAATTAAGATGTGCAGCCTGGTAACCACGGCGGGAGGAGACCAACAGTGCCGTGCTAAAAATATGATTCTGGAAACAGCGATATCACTGGCGAGCTGCACCCGCTGTTCCACCGTGTGAGTCTTCTCTCGTGCTAGACAAATTAAAGATTTATAAATTTATTTATAAGGTAAGGGATTGGATGCGCTGGTTCGAGTTATCGGACACCGCAACATGTTGTCTCACCAGAACACCAAGATATTGGCAAGATTCGCCGGGGGCCAGCAGAGTGAGACCACAGGTGTTTACAGGTTGCGCTGATCCGCGCGGGTCCAGCTCGATGACTATTGATTTTGACCGGTTTGTTCAAAGACCGGACACATGGGCGAAATCATCGAGAATAGCGATAACCAAAAAAATTTGCAGACCGACCGCGAAGGTAGACATCAGTATCATCGGCATATCCCGAGACTTTCAGCTTAGTTGTACGCCCTCCAGATGTGATAGGTACACCTTGAATGTCCTCCAGCGCTTGAAGCACCCGATAGACGCTTTCGAGGGCGAGAATAAAGAGATGTGGCGCAAGGGGACACTCTTGCCGTATTCCGCAAGTAACGGCACGTCGAATCGAGAAAATCCATTGACGAGAAACGGTACGTGGTGTCGCGGTGTAATTTGTGCCACGACGGATACAAAGTGGGGCAAAATCCCAAGCCATGTCAGCGCCGAAAGTAAATATGGACGTAACAACGTGTCGTACGCCTTTGTAGAATCGAGAAGCAGAACAATTGCTCTATGCAGATCGCTGTACGAGTTTACAGCTTTGCGTACCGTCACGAAAATGTCAAGAGCTGAATGGATCGATAGCTTCGGAACAAAACCAACTTGAGTCAGCAACACACGATGCGACAGCAATGACCGCACCCAAAAAGAAAGGATCTTGGTAAATAACTTGTAGTCGCTGTTTAGTAGAGAGATCGGGAGATGATTAAGTGGAAAAGCAGAGGCTGGAAGTTTCTTGAAATTCTGAATATTCGCTTCATCAAACGTCGCCGGGCTTACGTGCAGCAAGCTGCACGTAAGCCATCTGGTGTAGAATGTCGCGAGAATAGGGAAGAGCGTGTTCGCGTAACCGCGGCAGAAGGTTTTGTTGATTTCATCCGGTCCAGCGGCTTTACCACGTTTGATCCTCTTCAAAGCCGCACTCACATCGTCGGGAGAAATTTCCGATGTCACAGCAGAGTTATTAACCCGCTCCGGAGGGGTGGCCCGGGAAAGGAACGCGGCGGTATTTTCAGGACAGGCGAAGGAATGAGTCTGATACGCTTCCAACCGTCTTTAATTTAATCAGTCAATTCCTGAGACCGATTCGGCCTGGATGTCGCTTTCCCTTTCAGAGACACGATTGTGTTGTATTTAAACTTAGTCAAAACTCGCCGGGAGGTCTCTTCAGGCGTGTACGTGTACGTGTACTGAACGAAAAGGCGTTCTTTTTTGGACCGTTGCCATAAGCGGCGACACTTTGCCATTAATTCGACAATTTTTGTCGAATTAATGGGTGTGCTAGGCTGGTCCCAGCTTTCATGATCGTCCTAAGGTGGGATATCAGGGGCAAGCGCCACCAAGAGAGCAGTATCCAATCGGACATAGAGACGATGCAGCATCTGACGATAGATTACTGTCAGGCTTTACCGCGCGGATTTGGTTGTCCCTAAAGAACATTACGAAGTCTTATCTTCCAGTCGTCCCACGAGTCGGCCACGATCCGTGCTGTGGTGTGGTCCGACATCGGAACAGAAAAAATTGCGTCAGCTCGAAGCTAGACCAGCGCAGTGGCCGCATAATGGCTTTGTTCGCGGCTGAATGTGCACAACCTGGAACAGTATACACGCGCCTCCTCTTTCGGACACGGACCACATGACGGGACACGCCGATATTGATGATGATGCCATTGTGGTCGACAGCAGGACCAGGTACCGACATAGCAACGTCTTAAATCCAATCGGCATGTTGAGAAATCACATACCACCTATTTAGTCGCAAACTTGCCAAACCGCCGCCCGGCAGAGTGTAGAAATAAGTGTGAGCCACCGCTAGAAATGCCGGTACAGCCCCCTATTCTTCGGCGATCTTCATGTCACCATCAAGAACATCACTGAGCTGCGCTCGACCGAGAAGCTATCGGGACGCCAAGGAATCGTGGCTTCCGGGTGGCGATATAATGGAACGGTCGAGTCGTGGATCCAAATTACTGTTGAAGTCCCCATCGATTAACATGGGTCAGTCATATTCCTGTAGAATAAGTGGAAGTCTCTCGAACAGCGACTATCGCTTAGTATTGACACTTGGTGCATACACGTTGACAACAAGAACTGTTTCTTCAAGGAGAGTAAGCTGAATAGCCATCTAGTGCGGCATCCAATGCGCCTCAGACCACGCCACCTTTTTTCATGACCGACTAGTAAAGGTTCAATAACATCGCCACTCCACCTTTAGAGCGCTCTGACTCGGTCCACAAACGAGCGTCCACGCTTGCGCACAATACCATAGGAGGAGGTATAAAGCTTTTCCATAGTAAACGACTCCTAATAGTGACTCGCGTTACCTGTAGAAGAACCAAATCGATTGTTCCATCAAATTTGCTCTGTCTAAACTGACTAAACCATGATGAGTAGTGTTCCGGATGCTTGGATAGTCCGCAATATTTTGCTAATGAAGACTGATGGTGATGTCGAGCGGCTGACGGGACGCCGTTAACAAAAGTATACGACTACGTTGGAGAATGCTCAGAGGCGGCGCAACCCCTAGCTCATCCGAGATGCCCTCAGAACTGCATTTCCAGCATCTGACCATCGCGAGCGAAAATGTCTAACCTCGGGTGCCAATTGAAAGGTTTGCAGAGAACTCCAACGACCGCCGCGCGCACCTCAGTAGAGAGGTGATATAGCACAGCCTTCGTTTGCGGTATTAACACGTCCGTCTTAATCTCAATGGGTGCGAGCTTTGGTGCAACACGCATAGAATATTGAGGACTCCCCAATAATCCAAATCAACAAGCGGTTTGACGACAGTCGCGCACAACAACTCAGGCTGTAGTTTGCCAAATCGTCGCCACAGTTGAATATTTTTTGTCGTTCTCCATCGTATTTGACCTGTTAGCACATCTGCCGTGGCAGCCCAACCCGTGCACAGATCGCAGAATTTGCGTCGCGAGTGATGTGGAGCCGGAAAATCGCCAGATGAGTAACACTGTTGATGACATGTCCAAACGAACGCAGGGTTTCGCCCGGCGTCGAGGTGAGATAAGCAACATGATAAGGTAGACCAGAGAGGAGTCTCTCCAATTCCAAGGCACACGTGATTATCTGCGCCACTTGTTTCGTTGGTCTTACATGCATGGTAGCAGGTGGTCTGGCAACATCATTGTGTTGGCTGACCCAATTGCGAATCGCAGCGGTGTTCGCTAGATTTTTTATACTATCCGACTTAGCAGCAATCGCCACCGCAGCAGATGCAGTGTCCGGAACGTTTTGCAATCTGGTTGCGCGTGCAGTCTGGTCGTGGGTATCGGGAGCGCGAACGTGCGCCATCGGGGACCAGACCGCTACCTCCGAACAGAGATCGCCCATGCCAACGTCAGGACGTTTCGGCTACCATATGCACCCGTTTTAGGGTCGTCGAGTACTCCAGACGAAGCCTTGAGATTTTCCTCGATCGTCATGTCCAGAATTTGCTGGAATAGGTACAATATCGGCGCAGGGATATGGGGTTGCAGCCCCTTCATTTATATCGTGTAGGCATAAAGTGTCACCAACCGAAACCATGCTCTTCGCCATAGAAACATCGAGAAGAGTGTGACTGCAGCTCGTTCGACGCCTGGGGGCACGTCAGTGTCAGATTTGCGGTCCCACTGATAGAGGATTCACCGCGAACGGCACCGTGCGAGGTGGTGGTTCTGTCTGCCCACCTGTGATAACCCGTTTACGAAAAATGTAAGAGGCCAGCAATCGGTGGATCATGAACCAAATACGCTCTCTGCATCTTTCCTCCAGCGCAGCAGTCAACTTGTGGAAAGGTGTATCAAACCGCGGACCCTTGACTTCAAGCATGCGCTTCTTTTTAGGTGTGATATTTGCCAACCGGCGGGTCAGAGTTTTAAGTATTTTCGCTGCGGTCGTTGCATCTATATTCGTTTGGCTTGACAATGCATTCTCTGAACGGTATTTGTACTCCAACCGTTGAAACTCTCCTTTGTCGTCGTCAAGATAGGCAGAGTCCTCATTACCCTAAGACTCAGTAGCAATAATGTTTTCCGATGGATTGAGCATGATCCTCGAAGTAGCATGACATTTTGGTTTCTGCCTCGCGATACTTCTTTGCGATAAGTAGACCAGTTCCCGAAACGCCTGCGTGCGCTGACCAACCGCCTTATTGGGGGCAGAGGGCGTTGGCGCAATTTCGAAATACCTTTGGGACTACCCGTGGTCTTAACCGGCTAAGGTGGGCTCTTCTTTGCTGATACCGTGGTCGCACAATTTTTCTAGGTAGTAGCCGCCGACTTCGAAAGAGGCGTCTTTCGTGAATCATCAATCTTGGTGGACTGCGATTGTGTAATTGGTGTCGCTGGAGGCCCCTTAGTCGTGCTGGACGGCGCCACCGGGGGACGCACATCACGAATTGTTTGTTCGTACCAGAATTGAACCCATTAGTCGTCTATCAGCCTGTGACGCGAGTAGCACCTCCACGAAGGACGTGGCCTCCCGTGAGATGGAATGCGGTGGTATCACCCGAGTGAGCAGAACAAGGACGTGCCGACGAGACTGTACTTAATAGAAAAGCCTTGTCCATCCGTCTTCAGCTTCGCGTGGTCGCCACCGAACTGTCTGCCGTCAAGACCATGCTTCAGGCGACAGGCAGCGTATAAGTGGTTCGAAGTCAACCCACTGACGTGAGGCGGAGGAATTGGCACACCATTGAACTCGCGGTGATGCTGAACGTGAAAAGCGCCTTTGCACCCGCCGCAATTGAAACTCTAGTGTTGAGGCAAGTAGCGGGTGAAACAGGGAGCTCGTTGGAAGTGCCGAAAATTATGGAGGAAGATCTCCATATTGGAGGTCACTATGTGCGTAATCAGCTTAAAGTGTTCGGGACATGACACCGTGTCGAAATTCGACACGAAAAAATTCGACTTGTACATCTCCGAGCCGTGTGAGCATCCACGAGTTATGGATGTCGCACATGACACACTGGAATCGAAAATAGCTAAACTCAAGCTTGCCGCCACTTCATAGTTCATGTGGTGTCTACCGAGCGACGTAGCAGGTAGCAATAGATTAGTAATGTCGTCGCGCTCCATTGTAGCTAGACACAACATCTGAAGACGCTTACCGCGAACGAGAATTGTCTTGGCATGCCCGCTCGCAGCAGATGCTATATTCGGCATAATGAAAGTCAGGCGCCCCGTGTCGGCGTCGTAACTGGTTCTTTTTGGCACCCTTGACCAATTCTCAACTCATGATATAGGTCTCCGTCTTCCCCGCTTGTCCTTCCAAGCGTTGTAGAAGCGACTTCTTCCCCGCGATGTACTGAGGCATACGCACATACGTAAAAACAATCGCGATAACCTTTCCTTCGAGGTACGCTTCGAAATATCAAGCATCACTACCATTCTTGCCCGCGGGTGCGTGCAGACCATAAATTCAGGCGGAGAAGAAAATACGATGACCCCATCATTCATGCCGCAAGAGCCTCCTCCTCAAGCGGAATAATTGGAAGCAGATCATAGTCCGCCTTCTCAACCCACGCCGTGATGGCCGTGAGGATCAGAACTGCGCTGTGATCATGAAGAGCATCGGTACCAGCAACACCATCGGTACCAGCAACACCATCGGCGGAGAACGGGCGGGCTACATTGTCCGTAGTAGCTTGATGAGATTCGGAAGGGTCAGGTCGGTGGTGTCGTTTAGGTCCGGTCGGCGAATATCGTCCGAGTTCGGTCGGCGAACGTCGCCGACCCCGCTGACAGCATTAGCGTAAGAGTGTCGACGAACCATTGCATTTAGTACGACGCCAGGGTCGACCGTGTCGTGCCCTTCCATAACAACTACGGGGAACATAGGCGTACTGCAGCCTCCCCCGTCATTCATCTCTCGCTCATCAAGGATATCGTGAAGGTGATCGCGCTGCGTGGGCGTGCTGTGCCGTCCCGTGAGCTGTGGAGCAGAGCTGCGTATCTCGCTGCCGTCGGTAAGTCGCATTGGTGGTGGCAAACTTCCACGTGCCAAAGGTGTAACTTGCTTATAAGATCGCAAATTAAAAGTAGAACCGTCTGCTCTTGGGCTGTAGCAGTAGTACCTTACATTGCGTGATTCCACGACTGGTTAAACAAACGGGACGCAACGACTTTTGTTTATATTTTATGGACTTCCAGATCAGAATCGATAGCATTCGCTTATATATCGTCATAATTGTGCTGACGCCCGGGTGGTGAGTAATCATGCAGAAGACGAGGAAGCGGACAGAATTGTCGATCATTTATCTAACTGGGAAGGCGATAAATCCAGTCGAATCGATAGATGTTACGTTCTAACAACTGGTCATCTTAAGATTGCTGTGTAGTGGTTTCGAAGCCACCTTTTCTCTCAGACCATCAAGAAGTGGAGCTACACTTACGGGCGCGGCAGCGTACTTCACAGCCACCAAGCGGCCGTCAGGTGACTTATCCCATCCTTGATAATCAACCTTCTAGATTTGTGGCCGAGCTACTCGACGGGATGGATACATGGGCGTTGGGCAGGACCATTTCAGTTTATCAATGGGACGCGGCTGTCATTTCGTGTAAAAAGAGCATAACACGAGTCCGTAAACAAACGCGGCAACGGCGGTATCGGTACAAACAGCGCGTTTAACAGCGCGAAAGGCGATAATTTCTAACTCGAAGTCAGTGGATCGATTCTAATATGGAAGGAATTCGTCTGGAGTACTTGATTCGAATCGGATAGCGGCCGGAAAGGACCACCGGCCGACTCCGGTGGTCCTTTCGGCGAATTGCTGACTGGGACCGGGATCAAACGGTGTCTCGGATCGATAACATGCATGCCCCGTATTACTTAAGAAACATGACAGTAGCCACAAAATTTGCTTCGTAATGGTAACCAATTTTATGAGTTGTTGATCGAACCGAACACGTGTCTGCTTTACCTGATGCTATTCGAGCATTTGTCCGCGTTCCAACTGAGTGTCGGTTGTTCTCTTTAGATAATTTGGTCTTGCTCGCGCAATGGATCCAAGCAGAGTTCTGCAGGCTGTCGCTGATATCAGAAGACATAAACCTCTGATCCTGATATTCTGAATAACAATTTATATAAAGACACACAGCGCTGATGGCGCCAGCTCTGCTGACGGTGACCAACGAGATTTTGCGAAAAGAACATATGCCGTCGAACTTTTTAATGGCTTAGTGATTTCGCTGCGTAAGAAGGGCGATATGTCAGATGCCATCGATTATCGCCTGATATCTGTACTCCATACCAGTTATAATTGTTTTGAAAAAGTGCTAGCGACGCGCTTGCAGCGAATTCTACCAATTGTTATTGGGGAAGCGCAGCAGGGGTCCGTTCGAGGCAGGCGTATGTACAAGCTCGTGGTAATGATGCTATCCAATCTTTTATCATCTTCTGAGAACGTAGACCTATATTAGCTAGCTAGAGCCGTGCCATTCTTATAATGGATTTGCTAAAGGCGTATGACACAGTGGATCGGAAGTTTCTTGTTGAGGCCCTTCATCAGCTTTACTTCGACGAACAGTTTGTATAGCTCATTCTCCGAATGCAAACCGAGATCACTGCACGTTTCATCGTTAATGGGGAACACTTTGCTCCCCTTCCATTACTGACCAGAATCCGCCAAGGTTATTCCTTAGCACCTTTACTATTTTCACTCGTCGTGGAATTACTCAGGTCAGTTATTCGGCAGGAGCCTAATCTCCACGGGCTATCAGTGCCAGGGAATATCGACGCCATACATTTTTTCTCGGCTTTTGTCGATGACTCGAATATTTTTCTCCATCGCGCGGAACAACTGGAGCCAGCCTCCCGTCTAATTAGTCGCTTTTGAGAACTATCAGGTCTCCGTGCACAGTCGACAAATGCAAGTTAATATTTCTAAACACGACTATTCTACTACAGCAGTTTCAAGGCGTCTTAGTGCTGCCTCCGCAGGAGACAATTCGATACTTGAGGTAAGACGTGGATTCTGAGGCGATAATTCATCGTAATTGGGCACTGCGTCTTCGTCGGGTGCAGCGTCGGCTCTTGACGGCAGCAACGGTAGCGACGAGTGTGCAACAACGGGTGGTAGGTTTAAATGTTATGATCCTACCTTCCGTCTTACTTACAGGTGCAGTCTTCGACATCCATCATTGGGCGCAAACGGAGTTAACTCGGAGGTACGAGCCGTTTCTGTGGAAGCATGTGTAGCGGAGCTACACAGCTTCGTTAGTCAGAGGAAGACTTAACGCTCTACGAGTAACTTTGGTGTTACGAACCCGACTCAAAGAGTCAACAAGCTCAAAGAGCTTACGGTCCCTGTTCCAGGGGGATCAAACGATCAAAAGAATCACAACACAGAGTGCTCAAGAGCAGCTACCCTTACAGGCGTTGCTAGCTATTACTATCATGACGCTTAGTAAGGCACGTGTATTTGTTTGATCAAAATGGGAACTGAATTTTACTCTATTCTTTTAGCCTAAAAGAACGCCTAAGAACAAAGTAATCAACCTACTCGCTAATGTCCTGAATAAAACCTCTCAAAAGATCTCGTAATCCATGATTGACAAATATCAGTCTTCAACAATCGATACTGTGTTCTAACATTACTTTAGAGGGGATCCCATCCCTTGTGTGCACCACACCTATTGTCGACTACCAGTCGACGTGTAATCCCGTTACACCCTCTCCCATCAGACTGACGTTTCCACAAAACGTCAATCGAATTCTTTTTTCGAAGAGGGCGGTGTGTTTGCTACAACATAACGATTTGCCAAACACCAACCACCATGATTTGCCACCTAACGAGTCTCGGACTCTTTCCTCCTACCTCGACTTCGATGAGGAAGTGGACTACGATAGCATTACCAATGTCTATAGCGATGAAGGGACATCGTCCCACTCACTTGTGCCTGAGGTACGACCTCTTTCAGCACCCAATTGACTCGTTGAACGTAGTGACCCCACCGCACCCGGGTGCAGCATCATACAACAGATGCAGATGTTAACATCATCGCATATCAGATCGATAATCAACAGGAGTTGGTTCTTCAACAAGAGGAGGGCTATCTTTGTCGATCTCGGACCCAAGGGGTCATACAAAACCGGTGCGGCTATGTTTTTCAACACATGTCGTGTAGCAACGTCTCCGTCAAACGAAAGGCCGTAGCATTTCAATATGGGACATTGGCCCAGAGGCTACGTCGCCTGAAGACATCGCGTTGCGACAGTCCCTTCATGGAAGGTATCTCGATCCTTTCCTGACCATCCAAGGTCGATACAAGGAACACCTTAAAAGCTTGGCTCGTGGTGTTTTCGTTCGACCGATTTGGGGCGTAACCATCTTGTTGTTTGCCGGTTAGTTGCCTGAGGAGGAGGGCGATTGGTTCATTCTCTGTGTGTACCGCAACCAAAACCTCAGCAGCGTCCCAGCTCTGAGAGCAAGTGCTTGTGTGGCCGATGTTTGTCTAGAACGAAAGCTTCGGTACGAATACGCCAAGCTCAATGCCAGAGGCTAGTTGCGTAATCGCACACGCTATGCTTCGGCTACGCCATTAGTCACTGGATCCTAACCTTTGGTGCTGAGCAACCCGCTACTTCCCACCACTGTTGGTAAGAATAGCTCTCGATCGAGGGATGCCCCTTTCCACGATGTTTAAAAACATATACGGCGTATGGGCAATCCTGCCGAAGGGGTATCTCACACTCCCACGAGTTCTCCGACTCCGGGTACCCTTGCCACTTCTACAGATACCGGTATTGGACATGACGACGACGTCGTCTCAGAAGTTTTTTACATGGAACTCGTGGTTACCTTGCTCATCAAGAAGCGTCGGTGGCGGTCGGTCTACCGGAGGAGAAGCATGAAAAGGTGCTTCTTGAGCTGAGTGGTCTTCGTGAGACATTGTATAATTCCCAGAGTGCGCTTGACGCGATAAGAGCCCGTGTTCAGGCATTGGAGTCGGGCCAAGCCTGGATGTAGGCTCAGCTTGATCTCTTTATTCGGATTCAGCAACCGATGGCAAGGCCAACTGACCTAGCACAAGCACCTATAAGTGAAGTGGGACGGATCTTGATACGGCTTAAGCAAGCCAACGTAGAACACAGGGTGCGTGCGTAGTTTGCGCGGAAGGTTGAGCGTATACGCAAGTCCCTTCTTGGCGACGACCGCGAATGGCCAATGAATCGCGAGCACAACTTTGTCTTGAAGACGGCGGAAACTACATTTGTAGGTAAGTTCTTAGCATTGAGTGGAACTTGGTCTCCGATCTTAAACCGTTCAATACAACCTATGACTTAAGAACCAGTTTGTTTCTTCTGCTTGTATTGGCGATCAGCCAGTGCGTCACGTACATGTCGTAAGATATTCAATCGCGTTGCAAGAAACTCGCTTACCTGTTTTGACTATTAGCCGGGATGATATGAGCTAGTCGATCGGCAACTCCTCCCCCACCAAGCTTTGAACCACGCAGTGGTAGCGTTAACGGAACGCGAGGGTGTGTATTTTCGTTCACATGGAATGGTGAAAAGGCTGTTGAGTCATGAACAGCGTTGTTTAATGCAAACTCAACGATCGGGAGCATCGAGCTCTATTTTTTGTGGTGTATGAGCGCAAACACTGCGTAATATTTCAGCAATGACGCGATTCAATCGCTCGGTTTGACCATCGGTCAGCGGATGATCCGCTGTGGACATGTCCAATCTTGTGCCAAGCACCTTGAAGACGGACTTTTGAAATTAAAAGGAAGGGAGGGTCTCGGTCCGAGACAATTTCCATAGGCAAACCGTGTTGTCGAAAAACGCGATCGATAAACAGCGTTGCTGTATTCTCACCATCAATGGTATCCGGCACAGCCGCCAAGTGAGCAATCTTGATCAAACGGTAAACAAAGACCACAATATCCGGATTGCCATGTGCGTCTTTCGGCAAACCGAACATGAAATCCATGATGATGGACTCCCAACACCCCTTGGGTATGGGTAGACTAGCTAGCGGTGCAGCCGCATAAGCCGAGGGTTTCACACGTTGACACGTTTCACAAGTACGCACATATGTGCTCACCCATTTGTATAGTTTGGGTCACCAATGACATTGGCTGACCGAGTCGTAAGCTTTTTCACGATCAAGACGACCACTCAACGCAGTATCATGTGCCTCATAGAGGATTCGATACTTCAACTCCTCATCATGAGGAACAGCGACGCGAGGCATGTCCTCAGCATCTGTGCTAGATTATAACAGGACTTGATCGATGGAATATCGATATAGCCTCGCACGTAATCATGCCGACGGTTCTATGTCTAATTCCTTAAACTCCTCGCTCCCTAGAGTACGTATCAGAGCTACACAGTGTTCATCCTTGGCATATGACGAACGAATGAGGTCAGTGACCGACGACGACAGATTCGTAACATGAGCAAGCTTATAGTCAGGCCTGCATTACAACGCGTCAGCCAAAGCATTATGCTTGCCCGGCTTATACTTCACCTTGAATTTGTACTTGGCAAAGAAGGAAAGCCAACGCGCCATTCTCTGAGAGAGGTGAGGCGACTGGGTCGCAGTGCGTAGTGACGCATGATCTGTATAAATCACAAACGTCTTAGAGCCAAGAAGATGAACGTTGAATTTGACGATAGCATACTTCATTGCAATAAGCTCTTTGTCATGAATAAAACAGTTCTTTTCTGCATCCTTCAGCTACCGGGACTCAAACGCAATGACGCTTTCCCGTCCATCAGAATCGGTCTGTAACAGGGCGCTGGCTATGGCAAAGTCAGATGCGTCACAGACGACACTGAAAGATCTATTAGGATAAGGCAAAGCCAGGATTGGTCCATGAAGGAGACTTTCCTTTACTGCTTAAAATCATCATGCTCGGTGCTAGTCCAGAACCTCAGCACATCCTTTTTAAGGATACAGACAATGGCTGAGCCATGTCTGCGTAATTCGCACTATACTTGTGTAAGTAATTGGCAAGGCCAAGCCACTTACGTAAGTCCTTTTGCTTCTTTGGGACCGGCCAATCAACTATGGCTTTTAACTCAGCGCGGTCCGCTTTAAGGCCTCGCTTACCAATAAAGCACCCTAAAAAGGAAACCTCTTCTGCAGCAAATATGCTCTTAGACGCGTTTACGTACAACTTATTCGTGCTCATGCACTCGAGCACCGCTCATAAATGGTCAATGTGATTGTCCACATCTGACCGACCGTTCATAGCACGACTATTGACAAAATGTCATCAAAGTACGTCTGTGCATATCCTCGGTGAGGTCTGAACAATTGTGTCACAAGACGATTGAATGTAGCCGGGGAATTTGATAACCCTTGCGGCATAACAAGCCACTCCTAGAGCATACCGCTAGGAGTGCTAACCGCTGTCAGCGGAATATCGCTCTCTCGTATGAGAAGCTGGTAATAACCATCGACTAAGTCGAGCTCACTGTACATTGTACATCCCACCATATTGTTCTGAATAACATCATGTCACGGAATTGGTGTCTGTGCCGGGATGGTGGCCGCATTAAGCTTATTGTAAGCATGAACTATGCGCCACATCCCATTGGGATTTTTGACACAGAAGGTCGGTGTGGAATGGTGATATTTGCTCTCACGTACCATTCCTGCCGCGTGCTTTGCACGAAAGAAATCGCCAATGACGTCACACAGTTCCTTCGGTAAAGGCCAATGCCATGTTACGCAGTATTCAGTTCCAGGAACCAAGTCAATTTAATGACGTACACCTCAATCGGGAGATAAGACGGACGGTGGGTTGTGACGCACCACATCCTCGAATCCTTAACCAAAAGACAGAACGTATCAAGATGATACTTAAGTATCAAATATCCTCTACGGGCGTTCAATGCCGCCTTTGTGTCCTCAAGGATAGACTCGTCCAATAACAAGGATAAATTCAACTCATTATTCGGCCGAATGACGCATAACTCGGACAATTCTCCTGCCTGCAAGACTTGGCTAAATTCGCCGTCAGACATTTCGTCTAGGTCAAAGAGAGTATTCAAGGATGGAAGAGTCTCGAGACTAATATTGCCATCAATATAGCCAGTCACTCCAATTACAAGTGTTTATATTGTATTAGTAGTATTATCACTTCGTGACACCCCGGACGTTTGGCGCTAAACAGTTGCCACCCGATGCCGGAACTGATACATCAAAAATACCTTACGCCTCCTAGAGGCCGGGACAATAAGGTCCCGGTAGTTTCTATTGATCTTGACACGCTCTATACAAGAGCACATGTCTTGAACGACATCTGGTGAAGTTTTACGTAACTCGGACACTTCACCCAGTGGATTTACTCGTACCACTTCACGTACAGCATCCGAGACTATCCCTAAACACTCTGGCTTCTCGCCATCAATGTAATTACCGACATTCAGTGAGGTTTCATATCGGCCGCCCTCATTCGGTGGAATTTCACGTGCCACCCCACTCACATCAGAGGAATTACATTCTTGATGTCTTGGCCCTAGACCAACCATGCCTGCAGCATGCAGTGACTCATTATCACAACGAGTATCACTCAACGGAGTACGACTCCCTTCACATACGGTGAAAGTGCTCCGCTCAACTTTCGTGTCATTGACATTGAAGCTTATTAACTCTGACATACCAATGTCCAGCAAATTGGCATCTTCCGTCATTGGCTCGCGCCAATAGCGCTTTTGTTGCCTAGCAAAGGTGGGTTCATGACTCTCCAAAGCTTCGCTAGGAACATTGCGCATGGCGCTTAATGTCTTAGGTCTCCAATCAATCCATGGCTCATGGCATTTAAGCCAAGCCATACCCAGGATGAGATCATATCTCGAGCCCAAATCGAGGACAAGACAGCGTTTAATGCTGTCAAAGTACAAAAACTTCACACCTATGTCCAACGGAACTTTAGACACCGTGACGCGACTACCAGTCGCTAAACGAACGTTGATCGAATCACCTTCATGCGCTTTGATCGCTTCAGCATATCGCTGACTTCCCTTAAGGGAACGACGTCGAGCATAATTGCATGATGCTCCGGAGTCGAGTAGGATCGACCAATGCTTCTCAAAGCATTTAACTTTCGCCTCGGCGACTAACAAGCCAGGCTTGTATCCACACTCTGTACTGGAGGGCACAGAGATCGGTAGGGCTAATCCCTGTTTCACTCTACCTCGTAGAGAAGCAACAGAACTCAGCTCTACCCCATCAGGGCGCCCCGCATCTACTGGGTGTCGACGTTTTCCCGTGCCATACCAGATTTATGGTTGTGGCTGGGGTTTTGACCCATAGGAGTCGGTTGTTGCTTACGACAAGGACAAGCGGAACGCAAGTGTTTAGTTCTTCCGCACATGTAACAGCGTCTCACGTCCTGTCCTTGCTCTTCAACATGAAGCTCGGCTTCAGCTTCATCGTTAGCATTGCTGAAATCCATCGGTTCAGGCTTTCGTTAAGCCGAAGTCTTTGCTGAGGCTGCCCTCGCAAAGTTTGGGTTGTACCCATTTTAACCAAGTCTGGTTGACTTGAAGTTGTGCTCAGCATTCAGAGCGATGCCCGCCGCCTCTATAAAAGTAGAGGGATGGACCCGAAAGACCTCGGTCCTGTTATCGCCATTGCGAAGACCTTCCATGAAGACGGACACAAAGCCTGTGTCAGGGATAGGGTCAGACTGTATAGAAATCATCAGAGTTCTCAGCTCTTGGACATAGTTCGCTAGCTCATTCTTATACTGACGGGTGGACAAAAAGCGTGAGCACGCACGATAAGCCTGGTTAGGCGGCGAGAAAAATTGCAAAAGATCTAACTTGAGCGAATCCCATGTGGGAAACCCTAAGTCGACAGATATACCACATGTCAGAGCCCACGCTCTAGCGCTTACATCGAGCTTGAAGATAGCCAGCGAGACCCGCTGGTACTCCAGTGCGATAAGGTCAGAGATCATGGCCATCTCAATCTCACGGATCCAGAGGTCGAGACTTACCCCTTCTTCCCGGAGTAATGGTAAACGTTCACTCGGAGGGGACAGGGCTTAACCTCTTCTGGTGGCATTGACACGTAGCGTGTTGGCATAGCCGACGCTACTTGGTTTTGAACCTGCCCTAAAAGAGCCGTTTCATGCTGCATGAAGGTCCCGACTCGTGCATTGAGCACATCGTGAACTTCTTCAGCTAAAAATTCCACACATTCTAGACCTACGGCCGCGGTCAGCATATTAAGCGCGACCTTTTGCGCCTCAGAGAGGGGTGCTGATTGCTCCATCCTCACAGAGGATCAGTCGTTACCGATGCAGGCGTAGATAGACTACGAGTGCTACCAAGTGTAGCGGAGCTACACAGCTTCTTTAGTCAGAGGAAGACTTAACGCTCTACGAGTAACTTTGGTGTTACGAACCCGACTCAAAGAGTCAACAAGCTCAAAGAGCTTACGGTCCCTGTTCCAGGGGGATCAAACGATCAAAAGAATCACAACACAGAGTGCTCAAGATCAGCTACCCTTACAGGCGTTGCTAGCTATTACTATCATGACGCTTAGTAAGGCACGTGTATTTGTTTGATCAAAATGGGAACTGAATTTTATTCTATTCTTTTAGCCTAAAAGAACGCCTTAGAACAAAGTAATCAACCTACTCGCTAATGTACTGAATAAAACCTCTCAAAAGATCTCGTAATCCGTGATTGACAGGCATTAGTCTTCAACAATTGATGCTGTAACGGGGCAGCCCGTTACATGGAATTGTCACTTTAAGGAAAGTGACAATAAAGAATATGAAGTTGAATATTCTTTGAACAATATCACCAAAGTGGTGATATTGAAGGGTCGACCAAAGAGTCTGTTCATTGGTTGATATCTTGACGATATCAATCCACCAATCGCCGCAAGACGCGCGCAATGAGTAGTGACGAGACGTCACCATACACTTAGTTATATAAGTAAAATTAAGTTAAGTCAAACAGAGAGACAGTAGTTAAAAGACTATTATATTAATATAACAGTTCTGCTTTTACCTTACCTACGCTTCCTCGCTTGCCACGTGTACGTCTGTCGGGGCACCGAAACCCTTGCATTAAGTTCACGCAAGGGTGTGCCCCGTTACAGATGCTGTGTTCTAATATCACTTGAAACGGTATCCCATCCCTTGTGTGCACCACACCTATTGTCGACTACCAGTCGACCTGAAACCCCGTTACAGCATGCCTACGCCTCCGAGGTTAGCAGGCACAAAAAAAAACCGGCCCTTCTCGTTTCGCCGAGACAAGCGGGTGGATTGAATCTTGCTTCGTTTGACGTGGCCACCAAAACGCAGAGAACAAAGCATGCGCTAAATATTAAAAACTATCGTGTTTGACAGGTTTCAAGGTTCAAGTGCTATACCATGGAACGGCGTCACCTGATTGGTTGATTACCGTGGGACGTGACATGTGGGACACGACGGGCCATCGACAAAATGGGACGTGTGGACAGAGGGGAATGTGAGAGGCGAAAGCTATGTGACAGGATGTCACATGGGACAGGAAGAGACGAACACCATGTGTGACTTGACATGGTCAAGTTGCAGTTGCCGTTTCTGGTCTACATACCGTAGTGTTGGAGGCGGTAGTTCTTAACACTCAATATATTTTACTTTACTTCCTACTTCTACTGCGCAAGTGCGCCAACGTTCTAGCACTAAAATGGCTCATGCAGAAGCCGGACAAGTACTTTCTGGCCTTAAGAAGTTAAACTTTTCGTGCTGCCCGCTCAGTATCTGCATTAGTTACTGAGTTGCAACCGATTGGGAATACTTAGTGTGCGTTGGTGAGGTGGCCTATGCGGGATTATATTGCGCGGGGCTTGGAAGATCTCCTCCCTTCTTCCCCGGATCAGCTTCTATCATTGCGTCCAGGTTGGCTGAGCACTATGCAAGCCTTTCGGATGGAGCCAGCAGCAAGTGTGAAGGACAGGAGTGGGTCTTGTCTTACCATAATAGTCTTCCTGATGCTCCGACTGACCAGGAACTCCGGACTCGGGCACTTACTAGCTTCTGGAGTCGTTTTACTTGGAACGACAACCCTTGGGTTTTAGATACCCAAGGTAAGCCTCTGAATCATACACATTTCGCCAGGGTCCCGCCGTGTCAGATTCGGGACCTCAACATTCTACGCACAGGGTCTCGGGAGTTTGCGTTTACGATCCCATCACTTTGAGACGATTCCCCGCGATACTCGCATCCTAAACTGCGGAGATGGGCCACCATGATTTTAATCGCGTCACCGACGCTTGCGATTGGGGCGGGGTTGGATGGGGCAGGCCTGACCTTACGGCACTCGCCGCCTTTTCGGCGACCATATGGGTGGACTCGACTTAATGACACCTTGGTGATCGGTACATGCCAGGACCACGTTCTCCCGGTGGCACCCTTAATCACGTTGTCCCTGGGGGAGGACGGACTCCACCGGTTTTTGCACGGATGTATACCGGCCTTACTGTGTCATTCCGAGAGTGCGTGTACGTACTGGCGACGTAAAACCTCACGGGGCTTGGGTTTTCATGCTCATCCGTCGCTTCATCGATTCTCTTGGAGTGTGTCGGAGACAATCGATAATGAACAAATATGGACAGCGGTTCAACGGAGTGCATTCCATTATCAGAGGCGGCTGCTCCGTCCAGCACTACAGAGGTGGGTGACTCGCTTCGAAGGCCTGACGCAGATAGACCAATGGCTCGAGGCAGTAGCACATCAAAGTCCTACTCAAGTTTGGAATCGCGCGAACAGTCTCACAGAGTAGCAAGTGTGGACTTGTTATCGTATTGCTACCAACCAGCCGAATCTATATCACGCCGGTCGAGCCGTCGACCATAGTTGCAGAAAGCTCGAGCTCTGCCATGGATGCAAAGAGACCGCGTCACATTTATTCTGGAACTGTCCCACAGCGCGAGCATGCTGAAGCCTACTCATTCGGCATTGGACTGGGACGGGGGCGGGAGATGTCGAGCTGACAGCCCGTTTTCGACACTGTGCCCATCGTCAGGCTCCATCGCTACCTCACCGTCTACGTGAGCTTCTAATCCATCGTTTTCAGGACGATCATCAGGCCGCGGAGGAAGAATTTCGACGCATTTGGTTCGTCCTCTGCTCCATATGCCAAGTGCATCTCTGCGTAGAGCGCAATGCGGCGGTATTTCGTGGAAAGCTCTCATCCACGGTCGGGAGTGCGTCAGCTTTTTGGGAAAGCGGACTGCGGCAGCTGAAGGCGATCGCTCTACGCGAACATCGGTCGCGGTCACAGCAGTGAGCGGAGCGCGTCTCCTCGCCTGTATTGAAATACTGCGTCAAGACTCGCAAGGGCACCCGACTTCACGGGACATCAGTCACGACAAGCCGCCAACCCCAGCGCTTGTATCCTGACTTAGGATTTTTCAGACATCTTGCTCGTGTTAACGTGTGAGTAGACGATCGTGAAACTCCTCCTCCAGTATCGATAGCTATATCGAAAGCATTTGCTTGGTCAGACGCCACAAAGGAATAAAGATAAAATACACACTACTATTGTTGCATGCTCAGCATCGCAAAACGCACGGAGCGCAGGCATGCAGCAGTCGTATACGGTCGCCTGTTTGACCAGCACATGCCGACACCTTTTTCGCATTGGTGATCACGACGCGGCCACAGCTTCGAGCTGCTGGACAGTGTGTGTGGTACCGCACGCTTTAGCAGCCTCAACGTTACAATTGTAAAATGTTGAGACTTTCAATGCTCTCACGCTGGTGATCTCATAATCGCTGCCTTGTATCCTGAGCTTCTCACTGATCACTTAAGAGTCGTATATGTGGAGAAAAGATATCGTTTCACGCAAAAAGTCTCGCAGTGTGTAAGCTCATCTCTTTTAGTTAGATACATGCCATTGCTTTGACCCGCCGTATCGGATTGGAATATCAGCGTGTCGTGTTTGCACCACTGAATAAGTCTATGCAGCTCTGCACCGTAGAAGAGAAATAGGTATCCGCCTATCGAAAGACTAGTCACACATGTAGTGAAGCCATCAACACTGTCATTGTCGTATTGTTGTGCGGTGCAGTGGGTTAGTCCCTCGAGTTGGCTATCCACGCAGACACGCGAGAAAAACACTTGGTTTCCAAAACACGAAGGTGCAGCACAGCTACGCACGTAAACGACGTCCGGCGTCTAAAAGTCTAAGGGCCGCACACTCATGAACTCAGCTACCAGATCATCGGTAATGGCGGCGCGGCGCTTCTGGAAGTCCAGCGTATACGCAGCCATCACGTCAATCAGCTTCTGTTTCACCTCGCCTGACATCATACGGCCTGCGCTATACTCGCGGCCGATACGCTCAAGCTCCTCGTCATCCTCCAGCATGAAGGATAAATATTGGTACGGAATATCTGCCTCCAAGTTGGCGCCGTACTTTTCGTGATCCGCCTTCGTCTCGCCGCCGCCGCTACAGAGATTAGAGAGACATAGCACGCGTCAGCACTCGCTGTTAGTCATAGCACAGGAGGAGTATACGAGAGCGATGGCTTACCTGACGGCATACTTCTTGATCTTGCTGGCAATGTTGTCTGGTGAGTCCGATACGTAAATGGTGGTGCTTGCCTTGCTAGCGCTCATCTTCGTGGTGCTACCCTGCAAAGCAGGAAAGAACTTGGAGTGCACAGAGGCAGGCTTGAGGTAGCCGATGCGTGGGGCCACATCACGCGTCATGCGGAAGTAAGGGTCCTGGTCAATGGCGTGTGGAATGAGGCAACGCAGCGCTTTGCGCCCGCCGAGCACCACAGGAAACGTTTCTGAAAAAGACGGTACGGCCTGGATGGCTGGAAATGCCGACTTACCAATGTTGTCGGATCCAGAGAAGCCAAAGATGCCGCGCACTTGATTATACGTGACACACTTTTGCACCTTGAGAATCTGCGGGTACATCTCCTTGATATATTCCGTGTTGGCAAAAATAAACGTTTTCTTTACATCAAACCCGCACGCGATGATGTCCTTGGCGTTCTCCCAGGCCATTGTCTCGCTCTCCTCGAGCGTTTGATCCTTAAACAAAAACTTCTCATCGTTCGTGAGTTGGATCACAAGAGGCACGTCAAACACCTTCTGAAGCCATGCTGTAAACGTGAACGGAATAAGGTGTCCCATGTGCAGGCTACCCGAGGATGGACCACGACCAGTGTACAAGAAGAACTTTTCGCCCTTTTCATAGGCCTCAAGAATCACGTCCAAGTCCCGATGTGAGAAAAAGTAGCCACGACGCAAGTAGCGATGGGCTTTGTGGCCCGTCAATCGCTCCATTTTCTGCACCATGTCCGACGGAATCTTTGTACTGCCAAATTGCTCCACCAGCTTGTCATAATCCACGCCGTCCTCGGCTTCCACGTCCCAGGGCGTTACCACCTGAGCGCTACCAGCTGCACCAGAGCTCAGCACGTGGTGCTGGAACTCCATCTGCCGCCGCAGCAGATCAGCATCCGACGGCACCGCTGCACTCTCAGCCGGCTTGGCACTCTCCGAAGGCTTGGCCTTTTTCGGCTTGTTGGTCTTGACAGAGCTTCCAGTCGCCTTCTTGGCCGCCTGACCGGCCAGTTTCCTCTCTTTTTTCATCTGACTCTTCGACTTGATCCCGCCGTCGACGGCCGAGGCAGCGGTCGTCTCGGCTTTTCTGGGCGTCGCTGGCGGCGCATAGTCGTTTCCTGTCAGCGTCTTGTACTGCTTCTTCAGCGACAACAGCTCTTGCACTTGGCCGGCAATCTTGTCAGCATTACGGACGCCTTTGGCCGCCTTGAGCTCGCGGATAGCGTTGCCCGTGGCCACGATCTGGTCTGTTAATTCGGGCGCCTCCATGCTGCCAGCTTTTCCAGGGTGCGCCTATGCGAGAGCCATAGATCGGATGGCGAGCACTGATTGGACAAAAAGCAAAGCTCGAGTCGCCACACGTCGCACACATGACGCAGGACGAGAAAAAGACGCTCACGTTGTCGTCTCTGACCGCTTCGTTTACACCGTATGTGGTAGCAGTAAACGTCAATTTACAGCATAGTGCCGGACGATCGATCCACGACACGCATAAGATATGCAGAATCACCACTTCATGCAGTGCTCCAGAATGTACGGCGTAAAGTACGTGATAAGGACGCTAGCACCTGCACGCAGTAGCCCCACATGAGCTTCGCGCACGACGCTTTCAAGCGAGTCGGTCGAGTCGCCATAGTCCTTCACCATCTTGTACTCGCCCGAAACAAGGTAGCAGACCACAGGCACTGTCTTCTTGGCTGCAAAGCTAGCAACGATATCCGAGTAAAACAGCGACGGCTTGACGATCACGCTATCTGCACCTTGCTGGACGTCCCGCTCCAAGGCCAATGCCGCATGGCTTGTGCTGCCCACTGGGTGTTGGTACCGTTTACGGTCGCCCTGAAACGTCGACTCGACGGCGTCACGGAACGGCGCGTACATCACTGAAGCTTTCTTGGACGTGTACGCCATGATCGACACGTGCTCAAAGCCGTGTTCGTTGTAGATCTGGCGAATAGCGCCAATACGATTGTCCATCATGTCCGAGGGACAGACGACGTGGGCGCCAGCCCTGGCGTAAGCCAGTGCAATGTTCGAGAGTCGCTCCAATGTCCGCGCGTTGTCCAGCACGTGCTCTCCGTCCACAACACGCAGGATCCCGCAGTGCCCGTGGTCCGTGTACTCGCACATGCACACGTCGCAGGCCACGAGCAGCTCCGGGAGCGCCTTGCGCAGAACTGCGGTGCACTTGATCACTGGTGTAGCCATGTCGTCGGCCATTGAGCCGTGACTGTCCTTGGTATCCACGACGCCAAAGAGCATGACACTCGTCAGCCCTTTGGCCACGAGGACGCGCAAATGCGCGACTAGCGTCGGGAACGTGCCTTCGACGCCTTGTCCCCATTGCAGCTCGGGCTCCAAGCCACGGATCGACTTGTCCTCGTGGCGCAGCGTCACGAAGAGAGGGTACATGAGCTGCGACGGGTGGAGGTGCGGCTCGCTCCATGCGCGCTGCGTCGGGTGGTGCAGACTCGAATGGAGAGAGTCCATGGCAGGAACGGGGGGGGGTCGGAAGGGCGGACAGACAGCCAGCCAGCCAGACAGCCAGTCGACGGGCGACGAATTGTTTCGAAGCGAAATGTTGTGGATACGCTCAGCGCACTCGATGAGATTTTCTCATTGTGTAGTCAGCTGTTCCAGACGGTCTCACACGTACCGAGTTGGTATACGCGTGTATACTCACTTGGCTCGCGACGTATATCAGCGATGCGGGTGTTACGCGCTCTATGCCGTCAGTGATTTTGCGTACTTGCAGTATTGTGAGCGGTAACGTGATTAGAGGAGTGCGGCATCACACACTGTCGAAGCGCACGGTATCCGATTCGCTGCTTTTGTAAAAGCAACGTAATCGATGTAATGCGTATGACTATCTTTACGAGTCGCGATCAGTCATACTACGCAACGCTTTTGTACCTTTCGCTATCCTGCGTTTGCTCCATGACTCAGCAGCTTCGTCCAGCCCGAGAACTTCGAATGAAAAGGTTGTTCGCTCGGTGTACTTCCCAATGCTGCGCTCTTGTTTATCTTGATGTTGAGAACGTCGAGCATCAATTGCTTTGTTACCGCCGTATCGTTTAACATTGTAGGATGTGGTATCGGATCGATGCTATTGTCGAAGCACGCTTGACACATTCCTCCTACGAGATAATGATTGGACCCGCTTCCCAAGCTGATGAGTGGCTGAGTAGCGAGTAACACTTACCAGACCATGCTCTGTCATAAACAGGAATACCGTACGCGATTATTGTAAACGTCACTGTTCTCATTGGTTTCGCTTTCGGCGAAGCGCCCTAATATCGATGTTTCCAGAAAAAACGTAGCTGTGAACGGCGTCGTCAGAGCGGGTCACCGCGTAGTCGAACACATAAACACCATCTTGTCATGAAATGGTATCAAATCCAGCATCTCTCAGGCTGCTGTAGCTGCCTCCTATGTACCAGATTCTCCACTTTTAACAGGTTCATTGGGACAACCTCACTTGCAAGGCTGTTGCAGTAGCTAGCGTATCTCGCTGTTTTTTTTGACATATGTAGTATGCACGAGCTAGATCTCCGCGACTGGCAGTGAAGTGAGTTCACGAACCGTATAATAGACCCCTCGAGGTCGATGCAGCAATTTGCTCTAATTTTTTTTAACCTTCCCTACGGCTCATATAAGTCACATATGCGTTATATCTGCCGTCTGTTGCGGACAATTAAGCACCTTAAAATGGATCCTGTTACTGACAAGAGTATACGATGCAGTCTGTAGCAAAGCGACCATATTTTATACTATCAAGCGGCTCGCTTATAGATGCACAAATGTTAATTCTCTTTGCATTGTGTAGCTATTGTGTAACTCCGCCATGTGCGTATCGACTTCGAGAATAGCTCTCGCTCTTTTGAGCTGGTAGTAACTAGCATGTGAAGATCGACGTACGATTCCATACGTAACAAGTGGAAATCGTCTAAGATGGTCGGGACATTACAATATACCCCATGCAGCGCTGATAATCGTGTGGCCATCCATCGTCGCTTACGTCGCGTTGTAATGCGCTTTTTGCGGCCCTTCGACCATAGTGCCTCATTAGTGCTTTCGTGTTCGAACTTTATTACCTCGGCGTTCGTACTTAGGTGGCGCTTTCTTGTCATATTTGGTGCTACATAATCTTACTGTCCAAGGTCGTTGTGCGATCGATATTCACCTTGTTTTGATAAGTATGTTTATTTCTAATTCGATATATTTTCTTACGACATTTCTTACCTTCGCTCCAATGAGATAATCATCTGCCTCTCGTTTCAATATCACACAACTAGAATGTTACTGTGACATAGTGAGCCTGTTACATGACCCTAGCATTGGCAAGGGCCAGTGCATATATTACTCGAGAGGTTCGTATACTTAAATATTACTTAAAGATGATACATAGTGACTTTTGCTAATTAATTGGTATGGGCCATGATATTAGGAACGAAGCCTTTTATCAACGATAAACGTGCGCAGTGGATAGGCTAACAGATCTTTAAAATTGTGTTTGTATTGCATTAAGTTTAAGCATTGTATCAAAATTTTAACCGGAAGAATCTCACCTTAATTAAAAGAAGGCCCGCTTTATGTTAGATTTACGTCTTCACGTAAGTTGGGTCGTTTCGGCTGAGAATTTGATCGAATAATGGTGTAAAGAATGTGCTGAAGAAGGGCTACCCTGGTACCGGGCTTAGATAAGAAGACTGGATGGGTGGATTACGACAATCGGATCCGAGCCGAGAGAGGGATCTGATCGGAGAGGGAGATCTGATCGGAGAGTGGATCCGATCAAGAGGGATCCGGTCTAAGAGAAACTTTGATCCAAGGGGGGTCCGATCCAATAGGGTTCCGATATAAGAAGAGATCCGATCTGAAAGAAGATCCGATCCGGGACAGGGGTGGATGATAGATCAAGGAGCCTACGATGTACCAGAGGCAGAGTAATTTTTTGGACGAGACTTAACGTGAGCATTTTGTATAGATAAGCTAGGTCGTATGTTTAGTAATGTGGTTGGCTACATTCAAATAAAGTTCAATTTGATCTAAAAGACACGCGTCATCTCTTTCGAGATGGGTATTTGGCCTCTCAACGAAACAAAGATGACTGCGATAGGGCTCAGCAATAAAGCTAGGGTGACCAATATTGCGGCCGTCTAAAGTGATCTGAAGGTCAAGCAGATCAAGATCTACGTATTGGACAAGGCGATCTCGTTGATATCCAGGTAGCTCATATCGAGTGCTTACACGTAGCCTGTGGTCCCGTAAAGTTTTCCACACGATCTCCTCGTCCCAAACACGGTCAGGTCAAGCATCGACAAGAGTCCACTGAGAAGAGTGCATCCCGCCCTTCCGACGGGTACACAATGTGGGGAAGGCCAATTTTACGGAAGCGGAGTTATTCCTCCGATAGTCGGTTGTCTCGTTGACCATAAACAGTCGGGATTAAAATAGCAATTGCGTTAACCCCGCTCCACTACAACGGTGCGCGTGCCTAAATCTTTTGGTGACTCGAAATTATCACCATAAGTAACTGAGTGAAGATGTGAAGATAAAGACGGAACCTGGAATAAAAGCGTCAGAGGATGAGGGATCGTCACAGACGCGCGAAGTTATAGGATATCCGGGATATTAAGATTGTGGGAGGGGCTTCGATGACGAGAAAGTTAAAGAGGAAGATCTACTTAACGATCTGGAAGATAAACCTCGATTCCTCCTAAGGTCCCTCGGGTACCACCGCGGATCATGCTGCAAAAAATTATTTGCTGGACGAAAGTTCTTTGGCGAAAGCTAGACACCGCAAACCCTTCAAGCAACTTTGAAGAAGAATATTGTGAAGACTGGGCAAATGAAGAGAGAAGAGGATAGATTGTATATACACGATCGTTAAGCTAGCTCAGCTTTACAGGAACCCAAGCGTTAGATCGGACACACACGATCGCAAGGCGGAATATGATCCACAGGATGCAAGGGTAGATTGGATACACACGATCGCAATATTGGATCACATCCAGAGGATGCTAGGGCATATTGGATTATCACGATCGAAACGATGAATCAGATCCACATGACTGCAAGGTTAAATTACATTTATAGGATTGCGCTATGACAACATTCGAGCGGCATATCAAGTTAGTGGAAGAAAAAATATAAGATGACGGGCTAAATAAAAGACTGACAGGTCAAACTTCTGGAGAATGAATTATGCTAAAAGGATTAAATGAAATTGATGTTTAGTTATCCAGTGCTGTGTATCTTAGAAGAACCAGCCGATCGATCCGCTACAAATGGCGATATCAACCTAATTTTTACCCTCAAACCAGTTGGTTGCTGTCCGCAGTCTTGTGCAGATGCTACAAGACGTGGAATTTACAGCTGGATCTTTCGATGCGCAGACGCTATTGGTATGCGATGTTGGCCACGTAATCGATGCGGACAGATTGTTGCGGGGAAAATTGAACGAGTTGATCAGCAGTGACGATTCAGCATATGGGGAGATCAAGCCGACCATTGATGTAAATTCGATTACAGGATATCGATTCAAGCGATCACGCCGATCGCAGACATACCGATAACTTATCACATTGAATTGTTGCACTATGCGTCAGTAAACTCAGTCGTAAAATTAGACGATTCGTTAAAAATTGAACGGACATAATTGGGACCGTCCGGCACTGCATTGGTTCGAGACAGGATGACCACGATGGAGGCGAGATCGAACGAGGCACTTAAGTCGCCGGCTGGCCAGCTACAGTCGTACTTTCAAGCAGCCATGAAGAAGTACGAAGAAATCGGAGGAAGTTAGCGAAGTACCGTATCAGAGTGCTGTTCGATCGACGGTATGTTCCATTACCAAAGAAGCTAATTTCCAAAATATGGAGATGGACTCGGTGAGGTAGTCGCATCATGGCCGATCTAACAGCTAGGACCCGCATGATCTTAATGTGCAGGATCTTAAAAGACCACTAATGACCGCTGCCTAGACCATGCCAAGTGTTGGAACCACGACCCAGAGGCTACGAATCTTGTCGATCAGCGATCTGAAGGATTTTAGGGTCGAGAAAAAGACGAAGATTGAGCTAGGAGGTAAATTTGATAAGTCCAATATACGTTCTTGCGTTAACAAGCTCTGGATGCAAAGAAGTGCTTAGTGTTCGGCGATCTGCTGACGGGACCGGCGCGAAACTGGTACAGCCATCCAGGTAATCTGATTGACTCGCCGTGAATCTCCTATTATTAATTTTTCTGATTTTAAATGAAGGACATGGAGAACCAACGAGCCGAAAATACTTCCATGAAAGAAAACGATCAGATGAGACTCCACTTGATTATATGTATCGGCTTAATGTGGCGGCGATCCTTGCAAATATCTTAATCTTTGAAGGAACGTCGGCCATGAAACGAATAATGTGAATTACGTCATCAAAACACTGGGATATCGCGATCTGGCCATGCAGTTAATTTTGTTACGATTAATGGATGCGGACTACATGTAAGAAACTTTGCGCGCCTACCGGCGTATAGACGTCCGAGCCAAAAGGCGCCTATTGGATCGTGCAAGTTTTGACCACGATCGGGCTTCATTATGGATCAGACATCATCGAAATTAAACCGAGCTGCTCGAGCGATTCGAATATAAGAAAGTGCAAGTAGCAGATCGGAGTCAGAATCAAGGGGATCAGGTCTTAATGTGGACCACCGCCGGGTTTGTGTGGCCAGATCCCAGGATCGAGCAAATGTGTCGAAAGACCATTAGGTGTGACGAGAAAATAACGATACTGGATACGTCCAAATCGTGGTGATTCATCTCACCGACTTTATCGATATCGTCACCAAGAAAGGGCGAATTATGTCGAACAAGCACAAATTACGGATCGTAAATGTATATGGAGGAGCTCGAAACACAAAATTTGATACGAATGTATCAATTTTTGAGCTTTATCTATTTCGATAATCGTCAATCAACATCACTCGAGAAGAGGTGATGAAGGCGGAATATTATCCTCAAGTGTAATGCCCTTGGGTGCTCCACTATTTGGTGGATGAGGACCACATCAACTAAATCAACCACCGACCGCTGCTGGAGGTGCGCAATGGGTGGTGAGAAAGAGACCCACATAGGAGATGGTAGTTTACTATAGTTAGATCAAGACAAAGATGATTTACAAAGAAACATACCTGTATGAAATAACCGTTCTACTTTGCTCTCAGACAGATCTTTCGTGTTCTGTTTGCTTCGGTTGCGCTTCCTCGCCACGGGTACGTGACGTCAGGATCACGCAACCTTTTGTTCAATCAACACAACGTCTTGCTAGTCATCCTACAAGAGCGTGCCCTATTACACCCGGTAGCGCTTCGTAGTCCTTCTAGTGACAACAACCACCTCATTCAGCATGAATATTTTGTATGGGGGAAAAGGCATATACGCCACTCGTGAATGCTTTGACAATTTAATTTATATCAAATGGAGTGCAGTAGAACGCATGAATTCTCACGTAGGCGGAACCGCCATAAGTGTCATGTTGGAGTCTCTAAATTGAGAACAACAACATACTGATATCTCCACGTTCATTCAAAATGAAGTTGTCACTGAGAGAGAGAAAGTAGTTTTGTTTTGCAGCAAGGCTCTAAACACGACGAGCGGTTGATAAAACTCGGTGCTCAACAGAAAGAGCTGTTAAGACAGCAGCAACTCAATTCTGCTGTGGGCGGGACGACACACGCGTCGTCCAGAATCCTTGAAGGTTGATGTCTCCAAGTACAGAGAAGTCGAGGAAATCTCCCTGTTGTTATAGTTCGTTGAACTCGACAGAGCCATAAAGGCAAGTCGCATCGACGATGACCAAATGAAACCTACATTTGATCGAACCCACTTGGCGGGACGTGCCAAGACTTGAGCCTTGGGGCTGGAGATGAGCGGCCCATATGCTTTCGGTTCGCTAGAAGCCTGTAAGACCCGGCTCCAACAAACGTTTGAACCGCCTCGGGCTGAGTTTAGGGCTCTATCAGACCTCCTGAAACTCAAGCAGATCAAGCGTGATGTGCACGCTTACGCACAACATATACGACTCCTTGCGAGTAGTATAAATGCTAACCCAGTACATGAACACACGTTGATTACTGTGTTCATGCAAGGGCTCACAGAAGGACCCGTCAGGAGCCACCTGTTCCGCCTTGAGCTGAATATGCTGGAAGATGCGATATCAGCCGCGGAACAGGAAGACTTTAGCATGAGACAGGCTCATGCTAGCTCAAACTCTTATCGTCCACCGAGACGACAAGAGATCGGAGGTCCAGAACCAATGGACCTCTGCTATGTTGAGAGCGAGAGACCTCGTTATTCAAACAACAAGCGATTGCAGAAGTGCAATCGCTGTCAGAAGTTAGTACACTACGCTTACGAGTGTAGTGCCCCACGCCCAGTACCAAACGATACTGAGCGAAATGATCGGTCATTTACCAAGAAGGCTAATGAGAGGAGGTTCAACGCTGTTGCAAAACCACAACAGCGAAGCGAACCATCAAAAAATGTTCGGGGTCAGCAGGGCGGAGCGCCCTAATGATCCAGCAACCTCAAGATAATTTGCAAATCTCTTGACGAAAGTTGCTCCAGATACACAGTCACTGTGTGTCTCTGCACCTGGTGATGAGATATCACTCATCACCTTGCAGTTTCAAGTGACAATATATCTGTCACTTCGTGCTCTAGTTGACTGTGGAGCGTAATAAACTGTGTACGTCGCCAGTCATTAGAGGACCGTAGGCGCAAGTTTGTTGAGCGCGACATTCCCCTCACGAGGATGACGGTGCGCCTCGCAACACGCGCATCGAAAACCGTTGAGAAACGTGTAGTAGGAATGCACTACACGTTAGAGGGCGAACAGCATGATGATTATTGTATCGTATTGGATCTGGATGACAAATTTGATGTCATCCTGGGATTACCTTGGCTCAGAAGGTACGAGCCAAGGGTGAGCTGGAAGCATCGATCCGTGAAGATGCCTGCCGATTGTTCATCAGATGGCCATCTGGTGAACATCTTGGAGCGTACACAAGCGTGTGGATGTATTGCGAGTGAGTGCGATGGCCTCATTTGCGGCACGGTCGTTAGCATGACTGCACAAGACTTCAGTGTAGCTGATCACTACACTGCGGAGCAAGCTCCCAGAGACTGTACAGAAGCACATGCAGCGCCAAAGGTCCACCACTCAAAAAAGTCAAGTGGACCGGGGCAGGGATGCGTGCCTAGCGGGCAAAATCCTAGGAAGAACAAACACGATGATCCTAAGTAGACTGGAGAGTAGACCGTAAAGGATCGGTACCTGACTGTGGTTGCACAGCCAAAGTTAGGGGACGTCGAGGGAATAAGCCCCCACGTACTTAAGGAAAGAATTCTTCAAGGGTCACCTGCTCAGGGGTTAGGCTCTCAGCAACCTGTGGAAACAAGTTCCCAGGAAGAAACCGAGACGTTGAACGTCTTGGTCAATGACGGATCAAGCGTAGGCGATTATACGCTTGCTCTGATTGTGCCTCCGAAGTTAATTCAGAGATAACTCAATTGCCAACGCTAGAACCGAAACGGTTTATGCGTAATCTCCGTAGTGGCAAAGTCAAGCAGATCTGCATACTCGTCACAGAGGATGAGTATGTGACCTATATTTGGTCGGCAACAGCATTTGATCAGAACGAACGGGTGTTCAGCATCTCATCAAAGAGAGAAAATGTCCTCGATGAGAAGACTCGGATTGAGAGGTACGAATCTCAATCCTGGGAGTTGATTCAGGCAAATCCTTTGTATAAGGATTGGATCGAATTCAAGGATGTATTCCCTGAATCCGTGCCTTGCGAGTTGCCTAAAGATAAAGGCACTCGACACGAGCTAGAGCTCAAACCGGGCTCGAAGTACTGTGTCATGAATCAGTGGCCACTTCCTCGTGAACAGGTGCAAGCGATCGATCAGTTGTTTACCGATCGCTTAGCGGCAGGTCATGTGAGGGAATCAACTTTCCCTCGCAGCTCTCCGACCTTCAGTGTGCGAAAGGTCACATTAGTATGGAGGATAGTGCACGCATTCAATAAATTGAATGCTGCAACGGTACCGGCTCAGACGCCGATACCGAGAAAGGACGTTACCATATATGGTATGTCAAATAGCACCATATTCTCTTCCATGGATCTGATGGATGGATTCTATCAGATCCTCATGCATCAACGGGACATCCCGTACACGGCAGTAAGCACCCCGAGCGGCTTGTTCTGGGAGTGGCTAGTGATGCCACAGGGGCTGAGTAACGCCCCTGCAACGTTCAACGGATGTGTTACAAATCTATTGAGGCCGGTGCGTGATTTCGCACCGAGTTACTTTACGATGTTTTCGTTCATAGCCGGGTTATGGACGGAAAGACGGACGTTGAATTCTACCGAACTCACGTCCGTAAGGTTCTTCAGCTTATGCGCAAGCATATTTTGTACGCCAGCCTCAAGAAGTGTATATTCGGGGATATCGAACTTCCACTTTTTGAGTGCATCATGGGTAAACACGGCGTACTCACTGATCCCGAGAAGATCAAGGCGATCACCAACTGGCTTGTGGCAGTCGATTTCAAGGGACTAAGGAAGCTCTTCGGTCTAGCGGCGTACTTGCACAAGTACTCGCCCAACTACGCCGAGATGACCGTTTATCTCTCGCCTCTTGAAAAAGACGAGAAATGGTTGTGGAACGCTGACTGTCAGCGTTCCTTTGAAGGTACCAAGCATATCTTGGCGCGATCGCCCATCTTGGCGATTGCTGGCCCGTACGTACCATTCCACGTTTTCTGTGACGCCAGAGATTACGCAGTTGACTTTACGGTGATGCAGTATGACACAAAGGCGCTGGACGCGTCGTCTGTCAACCATAGCGTCGGCTGGAACCATCTGAACGTAATTATCCAGTGCATGACAAGAAACACCTTTGCCATGGAATATGCACTGGATAAGTTCCACGTCTTTCTCCTGGTATCTAGACCACGCACGGCCGTAAAAAGTCCACATCTCTCGCAGAGAATGACGAGGTGGATGACTTTCTTCACAGAGTACAAATTCTACGACTGAACGTCGTCGCTGACGCACATTCGCGTCGGCCCGATTTCGATCCGGGCGCGCAATACAACAGCGAGGATAAGCTCACGGTCGCGAAACTTACAGCCAGTGTCCCGTCGTCAACTTTACTTGACGACGTACGAAAGGCCTACGCGGAAGACAAGAATATTCTGCGCTTGATGGATCATCTGGTGAATTCTACTCGTAAATCGTTGAAAGATTTATCGGCTTTGTACCGTTTCTCATCTGATCGGTTCACAACACGCAACGGGTTGCTGCAATATACAGCCGTTGCCGGCGAAACGCCTCGTGTCGTCGTCCCCGCTCATAGCAACTTGCGCTTATGCGTCATATATGAGTTTCCGATGCCCCAATATGTGACCATTGTGGTAGGGAAAAGACTTGACTTACCGTAAGTCGTGGTTTTTACTGGCCCCGCCAGTATCAGTTTGTGCGCGAGTACATCCGTGCTTGCGAGGTTCGCCAACGGGTGAAGCCTAGTCCTTCATCCCGTGTAATCTTACAGTCTCTACCAGTTCTGGGAGAGTACTGTCAGTACGTTTCCATGAACTTCGTCTTCGGGGAAACCGAATACGACCACAATAATAATGCTATTCTTGTTTTCGTTGACCGGTTCAGCAAGATGGTGCATCTTACTGCAGTACCCGAGTCGATCACGGCACAGGGCTTTGCTCTTGTCTTTATCGACACGACATTTCGACCTCACGGGTTACCTCGTGAATTCATGTCCGGCCGTGACCCACGGTTCACGGCGGAGTTTTGGAAATCTGTGTTCCGATCGCTCAAAATACGCTTGAAGATGTCAACATCTGACCATTCCGAAACCGAAGGTTGGACAGAACGTACAAACCGTGTCCTCGAAGAGACAATTCGAGGACAAGTCCACTTGCTCTCAATATGGAGCGAATCCCTCTTCATGGTGGATTCACCATCAGTAATTCGGTGCATGCGTCAACCGAGCACACACCGCTCTTCGTGAATGGCCTACGCCATCCACGTATGCCTAACCTCTTAGAGTGTGACTCTTGAGTAGGAGGGAGGGACTCGCGACGTTAGCGTCGACACGTATGACGCCGATGTCGATCAGGTCGACATCAAAGACGAAGACCAGCTCGATAATATCGATGAAGCTATTATCGAGTCAGATGACGATGCTGGTATTTTCAGCATCGTCAACGACTATTCCAGCGATAATGATGACGCCCTCTCTGATGAACAGGAAGAGGTAAGTAATCTTTCTGCAGCTCGCACATGGCGAACTGGACAAAACAATGTCTTGTCAGTAGAAGGATTTATGATAGCTCGTAAAGAGGTGGCCTGTTTCGTGCAGGACTCCATAGCTCACGCGATGGACCGGCAGAAACGAAACGATGACAAGAATGGAAGAGCAAATGTTCTTTCATCTATTGAAGACGATTTAGTCCTACTATCTACTGTAAACCTGCCTAGACACGTAGTGATTAAAGTGGACAGCAGTAAACTAATGCCCAAATAAATCGGCCCCTTTCGTGTGCTGCATCGACAAGGAAACCCATACACGATCGAGCTGCCACGTAGGATGCGCACGCATCCTACGTTTTACGTGAGGCGTCTCCACCCGTACTTTCAGTACGACTCCTCTTCCGACGATGAAGATAGCCCCCACGTTCGAGAATCTCCATCAGATTCTTGACTCGCACTCCAGACGCTCAGTATGAATGCTTAGTGAAGAGACCTCTCCATTTAACTGAGAGATCTCCCTGAGAGCTGTCGCCAGCTCCTCAACGAGGGAACGGAATTCCCGCTCGACCTGAAGTTGTGCAAGGGCGTAATCAGCACGATCTACATCACGATCCTTGCGGTACTTTCGTACAGAATCGGTCCGAGCGTAGCGTCTGTCCCGCTCGTAATCCAAATCTCCCCGCAATTCAACGATTGCGCGATCCATCTCGTGTGGGTCGAGATGGTGAGTCGAACGACTTGGAAGAAGGGTCTTCTCCTTCTCCACATTCTTTATTGGACTCACAAGGTGGTCAAAGCTTCCTTGTGGTGCGTATCTTGAACCACCATGAAGATTCAGGATCAAGGACGAGTTAACTCGTTCGGTGGCGGGGATATCTACCCTCGTGGCACAGCTGGGAGCCCTGATCCCTGCTGATGATGGATTTTCCCGGTCTCATCGATCATTACGACGAGACGCACCCTTTGATGATGGAGGGCCATCATCAAAGGGTCGAGATTCGCGCCCTCTAGCAGGGCTGATTAGGGAGGAAGGCCTCCCTAGGGGCGCAAAAAGAGCTGTCAACACAATTATGATAGTTCTCTCCCCACGAGAGGCAAGATAAACCTACATCTCGTGGGGAGAGAACAATTTATAACGAGCGCCGGTTGGCGAATTCTGTTCAAACCTATCGCGAGCTTCAATAAGCTTGTTAAGCCAAGCCTCAAGGCCAACGTTTTCGACGTTGCCGATAAACGAGTTCCACGCTTGCACCAACTAAACTTCGTCTCGGTCGCGGTTGCCGTGGTACCATCTATGTCTGAAAAAGACATCGATGTGAGACTCCGCTTCAATGAGGTATCAGGCCCGCACTGCAATCAAGACCATGGAGCCTTGACGAATCGAGGAGTGGGATCCAACAACTCCCAGCGGTATAACCATACCACTCCCTCCGATTACTAAAGGAAGGCATCCATGGCTTGTTCTCAGGAGCAGATCGTAACGCATCACGATCCTGCTCCTCTTGCTTAGTGCCAACATAAGTACTGGCACTTCGATCGCCGCAATCAACGGGATTGATACGACTACGATGACTCAGCAAAGATTCATCGGTATGAACACGATAATTAAAGGCCTCATGTCGTGCACTCGCATCATACGAATACGAGCGCGATCAGTTCGATCCCCGCGGTGAGTGATCTGACTCATCGAGTGAGCCGAATAATTGACGGTGCAGAGACTATTTGACACCTCCAGGAGGCTCCGCAGTCGTCATCTCCGCACCCACATCCTTGAGGCCGGGCTTTGCAGGAGACTTCGAGTCGGACGGGGAGTCCTACTCGCCCGAAAAAAGTACCTCTATCCCGTGGGACTACCACCCGCAGCAGAGGCTGTGGATGAAGAAGCTGCACGTGGATGACCACGTGCAACTGCAACGTTAGATGTTGCAGGCTGCTTATAAGCAGCAGCAGGCGACGGAGTACCTGCTGCCGAGTCTTGAGATGATTGCTCTCCGGCTTCACGCATCCGTGCTGCCGCGTCACTTGCGGCCTTGTTTACTCAGCGCATGGACGTTCACGTCATGGGCTGAAAGCTGAAATGAGTTGGTCTAAACCAACAAAAGCTCCCTTTTTCATTCAACGATCAATGGTGGTCACTCTGTGATCAAATCAAATCCCTCACTGTATTAACTGATGGTTAAGGTGGAATAATGTAACGGGTTAGGCCCGTTGCACAAAATTTGATACGAATGTATCAATTTTTGAGCTTTATCGATTTCGATAATCGTCAATCAACATCACTCGAGAAGAGATGATGAAGGCGGAATATTATCCTCAAGTGTAATGCCCTTGGGTGCTCCACTATTTGGTGGATGAGGACCACATCAACTAAATCAACCACCGACCGCTGCTGGAGGTGCGCAATGGGTGGTGAGAAAGAGACCCACATAGGAGATGGTAGTTTACTATAGTTAGACCAAGACAAAGATGATTTACAAAGAAACATACCTGTATGAAATAACCGTTCTACTTTGCTCTCAGACAGATCATTCGTGTTCTGTTTGCTTCGGTTGCGCTTCCTCGCCACGGGTACGTGACGTCAGGAGCACGTAGCCTTATGTTCATTCAACACAACGTCTTGCCAGTCATCCTACAAGAGCGTCCATTGTTACAGATGGATCCAGCGAGCTGGAGATGTATAGGCTGGTGTAGTAAAGCTGTGAGAATAGAAAATATAACAGACGTCAACGACTGGGTACAAGCTTTTTTTCGTCCACCACTATCGAGCATGTGTATAACGAAATAATAAGGGCCGGCTAGTGGACGTAAGAATCTACTGGCTCGATAATTTTGCGAGACGAGGCAGAGCTCCGCGGTTAATCGTAAAAACGATGGAGACGTACTTATTCTCGATCCAGAAAGGGATCCAAAGCTGAACGCGCTTTGTATCAACAACAAAAGATATCCGTCAATCACGCTGGTGGAATATCAAACTGCACAGTAAAAGCAGTTGGAGTATGTGGTATGCACCGTAAAACGATGTGATCAGTGTGCGATCTCGCGGATGGTGAGGAGTTGACTATCGGTTATAATTACGATTCGACTGTGAGTAAAAAGGCCATTTCCGGTACCCATCCAAGCTAGTTTGTACAATGCAAAGTCTCTTCATTCCCCTGAAAAATGTTCTGATCAATTTATGCGACTGGCAGTATCAGATTGCAAAAGTTTCGATTCCATTTATATAGAACAACATCGTGTATCACTATATATTTTCCTAAGGGTATTAATGGCTTCGACTTTAAAAATAGTTATATCCGACAGCAATTCTAGCACATCAATCTCTCTTTCAACACCGACAGTCGCCATTCCTCGAATAACCGCAGTGGATGCACGGATTTGATCACTCACCACGCGATCAATCTTTACTGTAACAGGGGACGCTCTTGTAGGATGACTGGCAAGACATTGTGTTGACTGAACATAAGGCTGCGTGATCCTGACGTCACGTATCCGTGGCGAGGAAGCGCAACCGAAGCAAACAGAACACGAAAGATCTGTCTGAGAGCAAAGTAGAACGGTTATTTCATATAGGTATGTTTCTTTGTAAATCATCTTTGTCTTGATCTAACTATAGTAAACTACCATCTCCTATGTGGGTCTCTTTCTCACCACCCATTGCGCACCTCCAGCAGCGGTCGGTGGTTGATTTAGTTGATGTGGTCCTCATCCACCAAATAGTGGAGCACCCAAGGACATTACACTTGAGGATAATATTCTGCCTTCATCACCTCTTCTCGAGTGATGTTGATTGACGATTATCGAAATAGATAAAGCTCAAAAATTGATACATTCGTATCAAATTTTGTGCAACGGGCCTAACCCGTTACATTATTCCACCTTAACCATCAGTTAATACAGTGAGGGATTTGATTTGATCACAGAGTGACCACCATTGATCGTTGAATGAAAAAGGGAGCTTTTGTTGGTTTAGACCAACTCATTTCAGCTTTCAGCCCATGACGTGAACGTCCATGCGCTGAGTAAACAAGGCCGCAAGTGACGCGGCAGCACGGATGCGTGAAGCCGGAGAGCAATCATCTCAAGACTCGGCAGCAGGTACTCCGTCGCCTGCTGCTGCTTATAAGCAGCCTGCAACATCTAACGTTGCAGTTGCACGTGGTCATCCACGTGCAGCTTCTTCATCCACAGCCTCTGCTGCGGGTGGTAGTCCCACGGAATAGAGGTACTTTTTTCGGGCGAGTAGGACTCCCCGTCCGACTCGAAGTCTCCTGCAAAGCCCGGCCTCAAGGATGTGGGTGCGGAGATGACGACTGCGGAGCCTCCTGGAGGTGTCAAATAGTCTCTGCACCGTCAATTATTCGGCTCACTCGATGAGTCAGATCACTCACCGCGGGGATCGAACTGATCGCGCTCGTATTCGTATGATGCGAGTGCACGACATGAGGCCTTTAATTATCGTGTTCATACCGATGAATCTTTGCTGAGTCATCGTAGTCGTATCAATCCCGTTGATTGCGGCGATCGAAGTGCCAGTACTTATGTTGGCACTAAGCAAGAGGAGCAGGATCGTGATGCGTTACGATCTGCTCCTGAGAACAAGCCATGGATGCCTTCCTTTAGTAATCGGAGGGAGTGGTATGGTTATACCGCTGGGAGTTGTTGGATCCCACTCCTCGATTCGTCAAGGCTCCATGGTCTTGATTGCAGTGCGGGCCTGATACCTCATTGAAGCGGAGTCTCACATCGATGTCTTTTTCAGACATAGATGGTACCACGGCAACCGCGACCGAGACGAAGTTTAGTTGGTGCAAGCGTGGAACTCGTTTATCGGCAACGTCGAAAACGTTGGCCTTGAGGCTTGGCTTAACAAGCTTATTGAAGCTCGCGATAGGTTTGAACAGAATTCGCCAACCGGCGCTCGTTATAAATTGTTCTCTCCCCACGAGATGTAGGTTTATCTTGCCTCTCGTGGGGAGAGAACTATCATAATTGTGTTGACAGCTCTTTTTGCGCCCCTAGGGAGGCCTTCCTCCCTAATCAGCCCTGCTAGAGGGCGCGAATCTCGACCCTTTGATGATGGCCCTCCATCATCAAAGGGTGCGTCTCGTCGTAATGATCGATGAGACCGGGAAAATCCATCATCAGCAGGGATCAGGGCTCCCAGCTGTGCCACGAGGGTAGATATCCCCGCCACCGAACGAGTTAACTCGTCCTTGATCCTGAATCTTCATGGTGGTTCAAGATACGCACCACAAGGAAGCTTTGACCACCTTGTGAGTCCAATAAAGAATGTGGAGAAGGAGAAGACCCTTCTTCCAAGTCGTTCGACTCACCATCTCGACCCACACGAGATGGATCGCGCAATCGTTGAATTGCGGGGAGATTTGGATTACGAGCGGGACAGACGCTACGCTCGGACCGATTCTGTACGAAAGTACCGCAAGGATCGTGATGTAGATCGTGCTGATTACGCCCTTGCACAACTTCAGGTCGAGCGGGAATTCCGTTCCCTCGTTGAGGAGCTGGCGACAGCTCTCAGGGAGATCTCTCAGTTAAATGGAGAGGTCTCTTCACTAAGCATTCATACTGAGCGTCTGGAGTGCGAGTCAAGAATCTGATGGAGATTCTCGAACGTGGGGGCTATCTTCATCGTCGGAAGAGGAGTCGTACTGAAAGTACGGGTGGAGACGCCTCACGTAAAACGTAGGATGCGTGCGCATCCTACGTGGCAGCTCGATCGTGTATGGGTTTCCTTGTCGATGCAGCACACGAAAGGGGCCGATTTATTTGGGCATTAGTTTACTGCTGTCCACTTTAATCACTACGTGTCTAGGCAGGTTTACAGTAGATAGTAGGACTAAATCGTCTTCAATAGATGAAAGAACATTTGCTCTTCCATTCTTGTCATCGTTTCGTTTCTGCCGGTCCATCGCGTGAGCTATGGAGTCCTGCACGAAACAGGCCACCTCTTTACGAGCTATCATAAATCCTTCTACTGACAAGACATTGTTTTGTCCAGTTCGCCATGTGCGAGCTGCAGAAAGATTACTTACCTCTTCCTGTTCATCAGAGAGGGCGTCATCATTATCGCTGGAATAGTCGTTGACGATGCTGAGAAATACCAGCATCGTCATCTGACTCGATAATGGCTTCATCGGTATTATCGAGCTGGTCTTCGTCTTTGATGTCGACCTGATCGGCATCGGCGTCAGACGTGTCGACGCTAACGTCGCGAGTCATACCTCCTACTCAAGAGTCACACTCTAAGAGGTTAGAGCATACGTGGATGGCGTAGGCCATTCACGAAGAGCAGTGTGTGCTCGGTTGACGCATGCACCGAATTACTGATGGTGAATCCACCATGAAGAAGGATTCGCTCCATATTGAGAGCAAGTGGACTTGTCCTCGAATTGTCTCTTCGAGGACACGGTTTGTACGTTGTTTACAACCTTCGGTTTCAGAATAGTCAGATGTTGACATCTTCAAGCGTATTTTGAGCGATCAGAAATCACAGATTTCCAAGGCTCCGCCGTAAACCGTGGGTCACGGCTGGACATGAATTCACGAGGTAACCCGTGAAGTCGAAATGTCGTGTCGATAAAGACAAGAGCAAAGCCCTGTGCCGTGATCGACTCGGAGTACTGCAGTAAGATGCACCATCTTGCTGAACCGGTCAACGAAAACAAGAATAACATATTATTGTGGTCGTATTCGGTTTCCCCGAAGACGAAGTTCATGGGCACGTACTGACAGTACTCTCCCAGAACTGGTAGAGACTGTCAGATTACACGGGATGACGGACTAAGCTTCACCCGTTGGCGGAGCCTCTGCAACCGCGGATATACTCGCGCACAAACTGATACTGGCGGGGCCAGTTAAAGCCACGACTCACGGCAAGTCAAGTCTTTTCCCTACCACAATGGTCACATATTGGGGCATCGGAAACTCATATATGACGCATAAGCCGCAAGTTGCTATGAGCGGGGACGGCGACACGAAGCGTTTCGCCGGCAACGGCTGTATATTGCAGCAACCCGTTGCATGTTGTGAACCGATCAGATGAGAAACGGTACAAAGCTCGATAAATCTTTCAACGATTTACGAGTAGAATTCACCAGATGATCCATCAAGCGCAGAATATTCTTGTCTTCCGCGTAGGCCTTTCGTACGTCGTCAAGTAAAGTTGAAAAACACACTGACAACGGAAGTTTCGACCGTGGGCTTATCCTCGCTGTTTTATTGTGCGCCCGGATAAGATCGGAGCCGACGCGAATGAGCCTTCACGCAGGCGGTCAGTCGTAGAATTTGGACCGCTCTGTGACCCAAGCGTCCAGCTCGTCGTTCTCTGCGAGAGATGTGGACTCCTACGGCCGTGCGTATTCTGGATACCAGGAGACGAAATGGAAGTTATCCAGTGCATATTCCATGCAACAGGTAACAACAATCATCGCACTGGGATGGTGAAGTTCAGATAGTTCCCAGCCGACGCTATGGGTGACAGACGACCGCGTCAACGCAAAGTAGTCACAAAACGTCACCATGGAAATTCAACTGCGCAATCGCAATGCAGAAAACGTAGAATCAACGTAAACCGCAATCGCCAAGATGGGCGATCGCGCAGGATATGCTTGGTACCTTCAAAGAAAGGGACATGACGGTCGGCATTCCGCAACCATTTCTCGTCTTTTTCCCAGGCAAGAGATAAGGCGGTCATCTCGGCACACAGGCGGTGCTTTGTTGCTGGTAAGCATCTTAGACCCGAGAACTTCCTTAGTCCCTTGAAATCGACGCGCAAACAAAGTTCGCTGATCTTCTCGGGATCGGTGATTGCGCCGTGTTTGCCCATGATGCGCTCAAAAGCGGAATTTCCCCCCCGAAAAAGCAAGGGGCTGGCGTACACATCATGCTTTGCGCATAAGCTGAAGAACCTTACG